>CAESWR010001560.1:170468-193932 GCA_903171835.1 Mullus surmuletus | reverse complement strand
CATTGGTTACCAAACATCGCCACACACTGTCGCCAACGGACCAAAGTGCCGCTCACGCAAGAATCTGGATTTACGCACATTTCTACGGCACCTCCGAAGCTGCCGTGACAGACGCAAGAATCGACGCACTTTTCAGGATTGATACATCCCATTGTGAGCTCCGATCCTTGCGTACGCACGCTTTGCTTGCGTAAACGGTGTTGATACATGAGGCTATGGTTAGTTCCATCTATGACCCTCTTGGTATCTTGAGTCCGGTCGTCTTGTCTGCAAAGAAGATCTTAAGGGATCTGTGCAGGAGAGTGCTTGGCTGGGACGATGTCATACCCCAGACTGTGGCTCAGGAATGGACAAGTTGGTTGGATGGCTATGGAGTAGTGACCTATCTGCTTTCAAGGAATGCACACTCACAAGTACACAGTGCCTTCATCATGGGAAAGACTAGGGTGGCGCCATTGAAGCCTGTTACCATCTCCCGGATGGAGCTCATCGCTGCCACCATGGCTAGTCGCATCGATATCTTGTGGAGGAAAGAGCTGCACCTGCATCTTCAGGACTCTGTGTTCTGGACTGATAGCACTTCGGTGCTCAAGTACATCAGGAATGACACTTCCAGATTCAGAGTCTTTGTCGCCAACCGAGTCACAGAAATTCACAAGGCTTCACAACCCTCTCAATGGAGGTATGTTGAAACAACAAGGAATCCAGCGGATGTTGCTTCTAGAGGTGCAAAAGTAGATGCATTTCTCCAGAATGCCACATGGGTGTCAAGGCCTCGTTTTTTCCTTCAACCTGAGAACGAGTGGCCTGTTAATCCTGAGGATGCTGAGCAACTGCCAGTAGATGACCCTGATGTCCAGAAAGCAGCCATAGTGAATGCTGCACAGGCCAGTGAGGAGGGTGATGCAGTGACTCGCATGATCCACCATTTCAGCTCTTGGACCTTGAGATTTAAGACCTGGCTTGTGTCTCTCTGTCAGAAGAAGAGACAACTGAACATGGCTCTGGCACAGTCTGACTTAGATGTGGAACAGCGACGATGTTCATTGGAGAAGGACATGGAAACATTCAGGAGAAAGGCATCTCCAAATTGTCTATCAGTGGAGGAGCTGGAGAGGGCAGAACTGGAGATTGTGAAGTTCAACCAAAGGAGGAAGTTTGCAGAGGAACTCTCCAGGCTTGAAAAGGGCAAAAGCGTCAAGGGTCATAGTCATATCCGCACACTCTGCCCAATGACGGTGGATGGTGTTCTGAGAGTTGGTGGTCGGCTCAGTAGGTCATCTATGCCCGCTGAAGCTAAACATCCCATAATACTGACCAAAGATTTACATATCTCAACCCTTCTTTTGAGGCACATCCATCAAGAGGGAGGACATGGTGGGCAAAACTACATGCTATCCAAGCTGCGTGAGAGATATTGGATCACTGGAGCTAGCACAGCCATAAGGGGAGTTCTGTCAAGGTGTGTTATTTGTCGACGACTGAATGCTCAGCCAGTGTCGCAGCAGATGGCGGACTTGCCCTTTGACAGAGTTACTCCCGATGAACCGCCATTCACTCGTGCCGGAGTAGATTATTTTGGACCTTTTTGAGGTGAGGAGCAGAAGGAGTGTTGTGAAGAGGTACGGGGTCATTTTTACTTGTCTGGCCATACAAGCAATTCACATTGAGGTGGCACCTTCACTCGACACAGACGCCTTCATAAATGCCCTCAGACGCTTTATGGCGAGACGTGGCCAAGTTCAAGAGCTGCGCTCTGATAACGGGACAAACTTTATAGGAGGGGAACGCGAGTTGAGAGCAGGTATTGAGCAGTGGAATCAGTCACAGATAAATAACGTTCTTCTTCAAAAGGGAATAAATGGACTTTTAACCCCCCCGGCTGGCTCGCATCATGGAGGTTCTTGGGAGAGGCTTATCCGGTCAGTCCGGAAAGTCCTCAATTCCATTTTGAAGGTGCAAAACGTGGAGGCCATCATCAATGGCCCTCCGACGTTCCACAATCACGAGCAGCCTCGAAACAAAATGGGGTTGATAAACATCCACAATATGGTCATAATCCAGCTCCCCCGGCTTGGGAGGAGCCACCAAACTATGGAGTAGTCCATACGTTTTAGGCCCCATCACACCGAATAACATGGGCACCTTCTTCTTGTTTCTGATCTCATTAGCCAAGACGTAAAGTTCAAACTGCTCAATATACGTCGCCCACTGCTCACTGGACTCATCAAAAGGATCCATATGTTCAATCACTCTAGCCACAATGTCTTTTGTTGGTGTGCACTGTCACGTGAGAACTTTTGGAGGAAAAAAACACTCCACCATTCATTCTTCAGCACTAGCCCACTGGTTAGTAACTTCCATGTTGTGTGGTTGTCCTTTCACGTCTAAACACAACCAACACTGGTAGTCCACTCTGCAACTTGGATACAAGTCATCTGGACCTACAACTTGTCGCTGAATCATGTTATGTTGCTGCCTAACCTTTGCTACGTAACCACTACTATGGGAGGCAATCCCAACACAGGAATGGCTGGTTTAACACTCTTTTTCATGTGGTTACTCACACGCAAGGCATTCAACAGGTTACAGGTTGCAAGTGCCACCTACTGGCGATCACGCATGCAGGACCACATAATTTAAATATATAACAGTTCAGACCATTCTTGGGAAAGGAGGAGAGAGGTGGCTCTGTGTGGCTTAATCTTGTAAAAGGAGAAGGATCTCTTTAAATATCTACTAGTAGGTAAAGTGGAGGGTTGATTCCAGACAGTTTTCTTAGTTTTTCCTTTAGATATCATGCTCACAAATAGTTCTATTGTTTAGGATTGCACCATGATGGAAGTGGACATGACACCAATGAAGTGATGAAGGTTGTAGTGACCAGAGGTGACAAAAAATCTGAGTAATTATTTTGCTTGAGGTAGCAGAAGTCCTTGAGGACCTGGAAGTAGGTGACCCTTGCTAATGGGGGTAATCTACACTCTCAACCTTAGCTTTCCAAAAGAACTGTAAAACACTTTGGGAGTCTTTCAGAAGGTACTGCTTGAGCTGGATGGCCTAAACGCCAAGGCGACCAAAAATAGACCGCTGCTCTAAAAATGCGAAGGATTTGTTTGCCCTAAAATGTTGTCTTCCAACACACAGCAGCTACACTGTTAATATGGTAGTTATGCTGGTAGTTTGGGGTGAAGGTGAATGTCCCCGAGCAAAATTTTTTTAACAATGTGACAACGTTCAGTGTATTTAAGGGGTGTTAAGTCATTAGGCTACTTTTAGGTATGTTGCTCTACTCCAGGGGTCACCAATCTTTTTGACACAGCTACTTAATGGGTCCTGAGTTTTACAAAGGGCTACCAGTTTAATACCAGTTTAACACACTGAAATAACTGATTTGCTTTGACCTTTGAACTAGAATAGGTCAGAGTTCACCTAAACTTATCTAAACTTCATGTATAATGAACATATTTAAAAAGAAAAGAAAAAGAAAGAATAGCAACAGATTAAAATGAAATCTTAGAACAGGCCTGCAGGCACCTCATATGGTCCTTGGGGGCTACCTGGTTCCCACGTCCACTGTGTTGGTGACCCCTGATCTACTCTATTATGTGTCCTTTTGTTTACATCATGTACCAATGTGTGACTTATTGATTTCTTAAGTTAATCAATGCCTTGATAAACAAGCTCTTCATAAACAATTCAACTGGAATGTGTAATGGGTAATTTATTTAACAAATTATGTTGAGGATGGACAAAAGAGGGATGAGGGCAGTTAGGAATATTTGATTAATGTTATAAGGGACAATTTCACTTGTTGAGGACAAAACATTTGAAGTTGGTTGTAGTTGACTAAAGTATGTACGATTTAACCAATAAAAGTTCAGTCAGCCAACTCACAATAAAACATTCTATTGCAACAAACATGTGTGGGCCTTGGCCATCAGGGAATATAATACCTAATGACGGCTAAGTGTGGGCCTTGGCACCACCAGCCGTGAGGCCATGTGCTGTGTTAACAGACGTGACCCGAACAAGCATTTTATTCACTACTTTTTGAGAATGAAAAAATATTTATGTGTCCACTCGCACTGTCCACTTTTCTACTTACCTCTCATCCACGCGTAGTTGGGTGCTTGAGTGCCTTCGCCTTGACCTCAGTGACAAACGTAAAACAAAATTCTCAAACCCGCATTGCCAAGTAACAGGCTGTTGTGAGGGAACAAGTGTAACTGCTGCTTCTTCCTCTGTCCTTCTGTTGTGTTTCTGGACTTTGCTAAGTAACACATGCAGCCTCTCAGACTTGTTAATTTACTGGTAGTATGTGAGGATTCATGGCTTGTGGCTTTAAAGGGGATGCTAGACTTCAGCAAATTACTTTGAGTTTTGGAGTTCTTGCAAAGATTTTGGTTATCCCAGGTTATGGATTAAATATGCATGTTTGGAAGAAGGGTTTGGTTTAATACAAATGACAAAAGGGAAATAAACTGAAAATGTGTTATTCAAATCATTAACTGACAGCACGTGTTATCTTACTGTTAAATTGCATGGGTTTATAATTATGACAAGCCAGATTTAAATCTGTAGTTTAATTAGGTCTTTAATTATAGAAATTACTGCAATGCTCAAGCTTTGTTGAAAATTGCACATCCACAGAAAACAAAAAAATGTTGCAGCATGCATAGATCAGAAATCTTTAACACTTCCACACATTCTAATGTCCTTTAAAATGATCTTACATTAAGTTGCTCCCATTGACTTCGGAACTACTTTATCAGGTGTAGTATTATTATTAAGTCAGTGTGTGTTTATAGATATACGTTTTTGACTCTGATTTACAGTAAACATACTCTTAAGGCAAGTGGTGACCAATAACCTATGGAAAAATCCACAAAAGAAATCAACAGATCTGAAAAAGTTTTCAAAAAGCAAAATTAAAGTAAACATTAGCTGTGGGCTGTGCAGACACTATAATGGGCGTGTGGCTATCACCTACAAATTTCAACCAATTTAGCATAAGGGTGAAGAGCAAGATGAATATAAAAACACAAGTTACACTTATTTCACAAATGGTAGTTGTTTGAAGAGCATCTTATTAGTACTATAGTTACAGTATGTGGTCCATACAAGCAAGGTTCTACTGTGCCATATGATTTATATTTGAGGCTATATATGAAGGTATTCATACAGTGCCTAATTTCTTCATCAAAAAAATGAATAAGTGCACTTTCAAATGTCCCATTTATTAAAAACTGCAAATTGTGTAACTACATTACTTACTTAAAACACAGGGGAGCAAACATGCTGACTAAATCAAATAGCAGGGAGACCAGAATATATACCACTCACAATTTGTTGTGGTAAAATAAAAGCCATTGACAATACAGTCAAACATAACGGAACACTGCTGGATACTTCCCAAGGGCTATATAAAAAAAGAGCTTTTTGTTTTTGTTTTTTTAACAGAATGAGGTACGATATAGTATGCCCCTCTAACATGGGAACAAATTCTTAGCGAACTATATATTGTAAATATACTACATCGTGCCTGGACAATGAAGTCTCTGCTCAAGACATCTGTTGTCCAAAAAATGAGACCGCATTAGCTGAGTGAGTGTAGCCCATGGTGTAGTGTCACATGATTTGCACATTTCAGACTACATCTGAGACGCCAAATAGTAGTGAGCCGTTGATTCATTTCTATATTCATGAAAATAATTTTTCAATGTCCAGGGTTGTGAACTGGAGAGGAGCCTGAGTTTGATTCGGTTCTAATTAAATGTAAACGTCTCATTCCTGAGAGATTGACACTAATCGAGTGCAAATTGATAGAACGCCTCTTCACATCAACAAGTATTTCTTCATATCTCTTGATATTTCAATGGGCTGAAGCCCAGAGATGCTAATAAACAAACCTAATAGCAACAGTTGGGCTATCATTTGTGTACATGATGTTTTTATTTTAGGCAAATTTGTTACAAACCAAAGTCAATACTCTGGAGAGTTACAGTTCATTCCATGGCAATGATCTAAAAATATCAATAGCAACTGCATTCATTTATGTTTTTTCCCCAACAGAAATATTCATTTTTCACAGACCTTTGTCTTAAAAAACTAAATGTGTATCAGTAATGTTATGGAAATGTTTGAATTCCCATTAATACTATGACAACTCACCATTGCAAATCATCATCCATTTTTTCTCTATAACATTTAAATCCAACTTTACACAACACAACAGACTACATCACTCAAGTACAATAGACTTTGCAATTGTACTTGTAATCAGTTCTATTTTCTGCAATAAACAATTGTGTGCTTTTGTGCCATCTTGCATTTTAAGTAGCAAAATATAATGTTATGTCTCTAGAGCAGCTTTTACTTTTCAATTAATGTTAGTGCAATAGATGAATGCATAATGTCTACCTTCAAGTAAAAAACAAAAGACAACTTGAAAATACAGTATATGAATAAAACATTTTCCTCACACATCCTGATTGATCAGAAGAAATACAGTACAGCAATTTAAAGAAGAAATGAGGGTATAAACCAAAAAAAGCTGGTGTTAAAGGGACGAACAATACAAAATTCTGAAAGAACTCATTTCATTTTTGTCTCTATAAAAATCAATGAACTTAAGGTTTATGTTTCAAGACCATAACATTGTGTGGTATACATTCTGGAGCATTGATGTTGGGTGTAAAATGAAGCAAAAAAGACAAAGGACAAGAGAATCCAGAACATATTCACATAATTATTTATGAAGACTATTCATTGCCATACAATTATAATATGTCACAACCTCTAACTAGTTTCTAGCAGTTCAGATTCTTTTCCCAAGTGAATTATTATAGTCTCTCCTTTGAGGGGATCCAGATATAGGGTCCTGAATGTTCGTCTATGATCTGTTTGCAGTTGTTATAAATGTCCTCTAAGGTGTCTCCTTGAACCTGGGCTGAAAAACAAAAGGAATTATTCTATTTTTGCTGAAAGACCATGTTATATTCCAATACATGCTAGTTTTCTTCTGGGACCTTAGGAAAAAATTGTCGTGGTAGAAAAATTACAGATTGTGCTCTATTTCATGCTGTGAATAAATCAGTAATTATATCCCAAGAAATTCAAGGTAGACAAGTGGGGGTGGTTGCAAAATAAGTGGCTTTGGGCCCAGAATAACTGGGTCGTTTGCCCTATGCTGGATCGTTTGTAACCACCTCACTGATGTGGTTAAATACCTAAAACTCTCCCCACCAGTAAGTTAGAACTGGAGAAGCTTCATGGATAAGAGGAGGAAAGCCTTCATAAACATGAGGTAAGTCCAGTTGCCTACCTTGAATTGCTTGAGATATACTGTATGATGACTGAGGATTTTCACAAATATATCATTGTTTATCTTCAGTATCTGATAAAAGACATAGATCTGCACAAGGAAAATGTCCCTATGTTAAAGAAATACAGGAAGATATTTTACTTTTACAAAAATCCATCATGATAATGATGGAAATATAATGAATGATCCCTCTACCACAACTTTGGCTGTCTCTTCTGTCCTTCATTCGGGACGCCTGGTTCTGGATGTGCATGTGCGCCGTTCTGTGACACTTTGCCATCAGATGCATTACCATATGGAGATCTTGGCAGAACTACACAAAACCAAAGCGTGTACATTCAGATACGTTCTGGATCAACTCAACCTCAAGCTTGGTTTTGTCCTTCTCGATGAGCAAGTACATGCTAACATTGCTATCCACTTTTGCATGAGAGCTGTCCATTGGAATTTTACGTGATTGACATGGTGCTTTGGTCTGATTAGGCAAGAGAAACCCACTTTGTTGGGTTTCGGACAACCCGTGTTGCTTTACGCAGGTATAGTAGTGTTTGAGTGTTGTTAAGCACAGCGCAATTACACTCAGAAACTGATGGGAGTGCTGGTGTGTCAAAAATAGAAAATATTGTGTATTTCTTTAATGTGGGAAATTATCATATTTGCTCTGTTCTCCGTAAAATTGGAAAGAATATCTTTGATTTAGCAGCTGTGTTTTTTTTTTACAGAAGGACAAGCCGTTTTGCAAAAACACTTTCATGTTTGTGCTCTTAATAACATAATACCTGTAAGAGTCATACACTGTGTATTGTCATACAGGGTGTCTGGGTGCTGCAGTGCCACCTGGATGATGGTGGGAGTGTCACCACTGGGTGCATCCACAATGATAAACGATAGCTTTTACCTGTGAACTGGTTGCTGCTTTTGTTGATAGTATCACTATATGTTTTTGTGTGACTGTGTTATTGCTTGTAGTGGATTATATAAATAAAGAGTGGTATAACTACAGTGATTTTAATTCATATACGAGTCATCGTAAACTTTTGTGTTTGCGCCTGCCATGGCTTATTTATACGGAACTGCATTCAGTGTGAAGTCAAAAATACCTGTGAAAAATTCCCCAAACTCCTGCTCCAGCTTGATGGCCCTATCAAACGTCTTCTTGGCTTGATCCTCAGTGAGTCTCTTGTTCATGTCCCTTCATTGGTGGGTGAAAACAAATTATCACAAACAAATCTCTTACTTTTATTCAATCTTCTTTGGGTCTTCTTCTTGATCAACAATTATGTCTATTAATATGGAGGGGGAATTAATCATTTCTGATTCAACACAAAATCAACTCACATCAATGAATCAACAGACTTGGGTTTTATGAAGATGGAAATTGGATAGAGTTGTGCTACTTGTAGTCTTTTGATGGCATTTCCTGACACATCTAAAATGCAGTGTTTGCCCTGAAACAGAGGCACAGGAAAATTTAGAAGAGCACAAGGCTGGGCAAACTGAAAAAGAGCTGTGAGGTTTGCAAGAATAAAACTTAACATTTACATGCATATGTTGCTTTTCAGTTGTGCAAAGAGAATAGGCATTATTGACAAATAAATACTCACCCTTTCAGCCACATATTTAACAGACTGAACACTAGTTCCATATAGATTATCATTGTACTGTCCTGCCTCAATGAACTTGTGCTGCTGAATGTCTTTCTCCATTTGCTCTCTGGAGATCACAAAGTGGTAGTCTCGCCCATCCACCTCATAGTCCCTCTTTGGTCTAGTGGTATCTTTAGTGCAAGAGTAAGAATATGTTAATATCTCAGTAAATGGCATGCTTAACAAGTCACACTTCATCCATAATGATCATTTTTTTAATGGCGACTAATTTGGAGCTTCTAGTACTGTAAATGCAAGCATCAATGAAAATGAGCACAATATCTTGCATTAGAAAAAGCTGCCCCTAACAGAAATGTGGTAGAAGAGGATGAAGAATAAGTTCCAAGTTCCAAATATCTTTGTTTAATTTAGCTTTATACATATTCATATAGCAGGTGAGCTGAGTATCAATGCCTCGACAAAGAAAGAAATTGTGCACTGACTTCTATCAAATGATTGTTTTTCTATCAAAACATGGTTACAAATGTACAACAGAAATAAACTACCCCCCCCTCCCCCCAACTCAAATCTATCTAAATCGTCCTTACCTTGTTGCCCTGAGCTGTTAGCAGCTTTTTATTGTTAAAAGGATCAATTGAAGAAGCATGCATAAATCAAAACATACAAAAAGGGCTTGGGCTGATGGAGAACACAATGCACAAAGGATGACATGATAAATGGATGGCTGATAAATCAAGACTGGGATATAATGTGGACCCAGGGACATGCATGTATGAATGTCTGTATCTATGTATAATGTATGTACTGCATGTATGTCAAATGTTATGATTGCTCAATAAAATGAAGGTGACCATTTCTGCTCCTTGTCATTATCACAATATGCCGTATGATGTACTACAGTATGTTGTTGACAGAACCACACAGACACCTGTGGAATAACATGAATATCCATATTTATATCCATATCCATAATTTATGATGTTTTACTGTTGGATGAATTAAAATATAATTCATTATCTACTCACGTGGTACACAAGAACCAAACTTGTCTGGGAACTCTGATATGAGATCGTCATTGACTCTGTCTTTCATTGGTCCAAGGATTATGACTGGCCTGGCATAATTAACTGAAAGTAAAAAATAAAGAATATACTACCAGATCATTACAGGGACATAGGGTAATATTATTTTTTGGGGAAAAATGTGTCGCTGATGGCTGAAGAGAGCAAAGTGAGACTGAAAAAACACTCCCTGCCATGTCTGTCTCCATTGTGTCTCGATTAGCCAGCCATTCTACTTAGTGCAGCTCGGGTGCAGAATTTCACAGATCTTTTACCTGGAAAACGTGACCTCGGACACAATGCATGTCCATGCAACTCATACAGTGAATACATACATTTCATACATTGAAACGGCTTGAAATGGACACTGCTACAGTTGAAGGCAATGAATATAAGAGTAAATAAAAAATTTACAAAGTATCATCATAGCAATCACATCAAAATAAGAGTCAGTAGATTGTTGTTCCTGCTGTCACTATGCTCATTCATGTATAGCATCAGTGTTTGCTCACTATGCGTGCTGGGCTACTGAGTGAGGTACGTATAACTGCCAGCTTACACACGGTTAAGCAGTCATTTCAAATACTCCCCTACAGCATTGTCAATATAAGTTTTATCCATTTAATTGTATTAGGTATATTTTTGTATGTTTTCTTATATGGGTCTGTGTTCATATGTATGACTTACTTTCCTGTCGCATCACAGGTTGATAAGAAAGAATTATATCCTCTTGACTTCCTAGAAAGATACATGGTGAAAAATATTATTATTGATCCTGATTTCACTGCTGACATAAACAAGTTGCAAAATGCTAAAAGCATGGCAGTGAATCAGAGGAAATGTGTTGAGAGCAAATCATCTGTATTAAGGGCCAATATAAATCAAACAGCTGCATGATCTCGCAGTGGGTTTTGATAAGAACACTCTTCTGAGATCTTGCCTCTTGGCTAGAGATATCTCTTCTACCTATATACTGCATATGTATTGGGCCCAATATAATAGTATAATATGGAATACCTACTGCAAGCAAACTAGACGCAGATTGTCCTACAATCGTGTGAAACATTTGTGAAAGTTGAATGAGATGTCGCCACCAGAATGTACACCCAGCAAGAGTGGAAGGCCCATTTCACATAAGCATATTTCATACATACTGTATGTGTGGTGGGTGTGAAACTGACATTGTACTCCATCTATGCAAGGAGCTGGTGCTGGGATCTCTGGCTGGTGAAAATGTGGGGTGAATTTGTAGGGTGAAGAGATAGTGTGGACATGATAGAGAATAAGCATTTCCCCCCATTTGGCCTACGTTTGTGCAGCAATCTATAAAAAGTTTTTTTTAAACGAACAATCTATATTTACATTACGTGTGTTACATACATATTATAATAACAATTACATTCAAAAAGAGAAGAGCTGTTCAAGCAAGCAGGGAATGAACAAATAAAATTACAACATTTCCAAAATCTGCATTTAAAACATAAATAGAGAGATTGATAAATACAAGTAAACACAGCAATGTAGGCACTTGAAAATGATTGGATTTATCAACCCCTGTTTGCATTGTACTCTTCAATGGGCAAGTGCTACGTGATGTTGCAACCGCTGGGACAGGGTTAGAATTTTGTCCTTATGTATGTCTAACTTTTAATTATCACTGATATTGTAACCGGTGACTCAATGGGCTTTAGATCCTAAAGTGGGAGGAAGAAATCCAGACCAAGATAATTCTATTTTGTGTATGTCATAGGTCATTATCCGTGGAACTGTGAACTACTTTCATGTTGTGACTTTGCTAAGTGAGGCATGTACATTATTTTAGTGGCTTTTTACATATTTATTAATTAAGATTTAATGATATGTAAACATATTATGTCGCTTAACTTGTTAACTACTGTTAACTTAATACAGTTAACACCTATTACTGATATGTGAATGATTATGTTGTCACCAGTATTACGAAGTCTTACCCAATGCTGATAACATTGAAGAGTTCCATCGCCACAAACTGACATTCCCACAAGACAGCAATGCCAGTGTCATGCAATCATGCATTAAACAATGAATGGCTCAACACAGGTGTCAGTGAGGTTAGCACAAAGAGTAAATAAAAATGAATTTTCAGCAGGCGAATGTAAGCTTGCGTGTCAAAATTCATAGAGTCCAAGAGTGCATAGAGTGAACAAAATTGTCATATGGTACATGTTCTCAAACAGCAAACACTAAACTGGAACAAAGGGCTCTAAACTCTGGGTTTCGTGAAGCAACTCCATTCCTGATTGTGGCACATAAACTGAAGAGCAAGACAACAAAACAAATATCTCATGCAGGAAAGACAAACACAAACAGGAAACATGATGATTGTTGTTGCAGATGATGGGAAGGTTGTTGAGAGTAGAGATGAGGAATCATTCTTGGATAAACTTACTGAGGGTCTTTGTCCCATACCCATCATCACCTATCCCCAGGATGTCCTACCACCCAAAGAGAGCCAGAATAGAACAAAAAGAGGAACAAAGACAGCCATAACATCAGCAAAAAGTAAAAGGTCGTGAAATAAGGGAACACACAGGTCTTTCTCTGTCTTGACACAGACCAGCCAGCAGGAGGAGCCAAGTGCAAATTGCAGTCAAGTAGGCAAGCTGGAGTGAACTCTAAATGGGTCCGAGGTTGGTTATGCAATATGATGATATTAGAATATATGGTATATAAAGATAACATTAACTTGGCTGTCCTCCTGCTGATGATCAATATCTGAGACTGTGACAAAGGAAACAACGATGAAGTGGCACACTAGAGCGGAAGCAAGAAGCGCCTCCGCATGCCATGAAATACATCTGCGACCCCTGTCAGCCCAATATTTGACCTGCTCTGTCTCTCTGCATAGAGTGGAATGAGTGCCAGTGAGCTTACTTACGGTCTGAATCACTGCCATCCTGCTCACCCTCTTTGTTCTTGTAGAATGGAAACTTTCGTGTAAAGATGAGATTCTTTTTACGTTTGTCAATGAATGACTGTGAAGGGAAAGAGAGCACGGGCAAGGTGTATCTGACTGCTGTCATGTTCATGCAGACAAAAACAACAGCTCACAGAAATTGGCACATCAAGAAGTTTTTTTGGTCTCTCTGGGTGTTCCCATTGTATATATGTTGAGAGATAGATATATGGAATGAAGTGCTGGATGAAATCTTCAGACGACTTTTGCCAGCTTTAGTTATGTTCTATTATTGCCTCAAATAGCAACAGGTGAAATACTATACATTAACATGTCAGAGGGTCTCTGCATGGTGAGATGCTGCCTCCTTATTTGTGTTGAGCAGATGCATGTTGCTCGATTGTACTCGGGCTGTGCCGATCTTGCCCGAAATTCAGAGTCGGAGTTCCGAGCTCAAGGACCGTTCAATTGTACTTTTCCAACTCGGAGGTCGGATCTTTCCGAGTTCCAAGTACAATCGATTGCAGCATCTTCTTCTTGCGTCTACAAAAAAACCGTTGGAGGTGCATGCTACTACTGTATTGGAGTGTGCAACATCATGACTTCACTAAATGCAGTGTAATTTACTGATTGATTCATTCATTCAACAAGCGCCCCGCGCCTCCCCTGCGTTTTATCCGCTCCCTGCCACTTTGGGAACCACTGTTTTAATGGACCCACTTTGTTGAAATTGAAAACTTATTTAATTATGTTCATGGCCTACAATTTAGACTATGATGTTATGGTTCATGGTTCCATTGTTGGGATAGTTTATTGCTTACAAGCAATGTAATGAAGCAAAATTTGTAAATCGTTCCAGAAGGAATTTAGCAGTCTCTTGACAACCAGAGAGGTGTTTTTGTTTTGCTAAGCTGATTTCACACCGAACACGCAAACCACAGACAAGAGGCAACTGTGTGGTCTGCACTGTGCCAAGATGTGTGTGTGTGTGTGCCCGTGAGCTCAAGTTAAAGGGATAGTTAACATTTTTTGACATGAAGTTGTGTGAGATCCTGTGGTTCATCAACAGTGACTTTTCCCCCACTGTGTCCCGTGAGCGAAGTTCCAGCCATGTTTTGGTGTTGCAGTAAGTAGTTCCATCTAGTTGCTGGTGTCACAAGGGTAAAGTGTTTTGCTCCAAAAAACAACATGAGTTCAAAGCAGTAATCCATTTGCATCACAAATTCTTTGCCGTGAAAAAGTCCGATCTCGTGATCACCTGGCACTATTTTCCCTCCATTCATATCACTGCGCGCACCTTTCCATCAGCTAGAGGAAGGAGGCGGTAGGAGACCGCTTCGACCTGAGAGAAGACGCATTGCAGCAGTCTCCTTCCGAGCACGCAGCACCATCGTAGGGGGGGAAAGTGATGACAATTCTTAGGGCCAACACAGCCCCCAGTAGCCTCTACATTAATGAATGTATAGACCTCACTAATATATATCCAAACTAATGAATCAGACCTAAAACAAAGCTACAAAGTCACTCAATATTTTAAAGGTCACCTTCTATGGGGTATTTGACACAATTTAATTTAGCTGCCAGAGGCCCAAAAACATTCTTTTAAACGTTTTTTCCCGCAAATTCAGCTTTGGTACTTAATTTCAGCGGGTCTAAAAGTGGCTCTAGTTAGCTCTACTGAGAAAGGGTTGTTTCTGTGCCTGTACCTTTAAATGTCAGTGAGCTGTGTGTGGCCACGCTCACTCCACGCTCCTATTGGGCAGGGGATGCGGCTTTTGCTGGTGTACATTCTTAGCGTACAATACGCTGTTTTTTGCGGCAGAAACTCTGTTGTTCAACCGTACTTAATTGTAGCAGAATCTGACACAGAAGTAGAGGTTCCCATTCCCGAACATGTTTAGATTCTGCGGCTGCAGCAGGACGTTTCAGAATGGTTGGTTAATTTCTTTCTAAATCTCTTATTTTGTTCATATGTGTTGTTTCAGTTACTACCATTTAGCTAAGGCTAGCCCCAGCTAATAGTAAGGCTGATCTTATCTTGGTGGCTGGTCGACTGCCGCCTCCATTAAAGCCGGGGGGGAGTGGACAGTGACTTCCGCCCTCACAAATTTCCAATTCTCAGTTCCGCTCGTTTCAGCACACAGTGGGCAAAAAATGGAGAAAGCAAGTAAATGAGGTGACAGAATTTTTTCATTTTTGGACCTCATACTCATGCTATGGGGACACATGACTGTTGGAAAACCTTCAGAAAATGAATTTGGCTCGGAAGGTGACCTTTAATTCTAATAATTTCAATAACCCCCTTGGCCCCTTCGTAATAAATGGTTTCATTGTAGAGCAACAATTCCTAGTGGAGCTCATGGAACGTTACTAATTTAGAGGCTAATGTGTCACATTTATCACTGTTGGACAGTTAACATAAGTAGTCACTCAGTTACGAGGCTGCTTTGTACTGTACTATGACACATTCAAGTTCAACTGAGCATAAGCCAGGTCAGTTACGGTATCATGATGTGTTCAAATGAAGTATTGTAAAATGTTGGTACTGGTAGGATATTTGAATAACTTAAATACAATAAAGCTAAATGTTGAAAGATTTTTAAATGTTTTTACAACAATACAAAATAAGTCACCATAATAGCTGACAAGAAGTACCTTGAAATTTGTCGGAAAGCGTCGGAGAGCGTCGTTCGGAGGTAGCTTCGGTGTTTTATACCTGGGGGTGACGTACGGGGATTCCCTGCTGATTGCGGGGCGTCACAGCCAAATTGGCGGTTGTGATCGGCTGTGAGGTGGGCCCGCAAAGGATGCTGGGAAATTGAGTTTTGGGGTTGGATTTGGGGTTTTGGCGTTTCTCCGCGGTGGGGGGTCCCTTTGCTCTCTGTTTTCCACACGCGGTTGGCCCAACAGTCTCTATGAGACGATCCTTTGGGGTTCCAACACAAAATGTCATCCTGGGTGCAAGCAAGACCTCCAACTCCACACAAAAAGTGATACTGAGTTGATGCCGATAGGAAGTTAATAAAATACATTAATACATACATTAATTTTTGACACAAAACTGCTTTTATTTAACATTTAGATTAATTATTTTATTTGTAACTTTGATTTTATTTTTATTTCTTCCATCTCTCTCCTTCTTTTTATCACTCTTCCGCAAACCGAATCAAGCAACCAGACATCATTTATCGACTGCTATTAGTCATAGTTTTGATCTTTCATTTGACTTGTTCATTATTATTATTTTTCTATAAATTCTTTATATTCATACAGAGATTGTTTTGTGGTAGTTCTTCTTGCAGAAATATATCAATGTATTAAGAATTCATTACTTCAGACGAGATTGTTTTAAAATGTTTTAAGATCAATTGTTAAAACAATTAATGATTGACCCCTGGATAATTCTGGTGGTGCTCCCTAACAAGGCAAAGGTAAATTTCTCAAAATT
The DNA here is from genome assembly GCA_903171835.1 of Mullus surmuletus. Taxonomy (NCBI): domain Eukaryota; kingdom Metazoa; phylum Chordata; class Actinopteri; order Syngnathiformes; family Mullidae; genus Mullus; species Mullus surmuletus. The sequence continues at coordinate 177,554 of CAESWR010001560.1, read as the reverse complement.
TGCACCAACATCACTACACTCGTCTTACAATCTTATCTTCTGTGACAACGAAGCAGCAGTTACCATCTCAACAAAGGGTGTTCCTCATTACCGTTTAATAACAGATTTATAAGACGCCTTGGGTTCTGTTCTGTGTAAATCCCCTATTGGAGCAGCTCATATCCAGGTCTAGACAATAACATTGCTGATGCCTTGTCTCGATTCGAATTGAGAAATTTCGCAAATCAGTCCAGATGCAGTTCTCTCCAGCCTTCCCTGCCTCCTCTCAGTCTACAGTACTGGATTAGACGCAACCCTGCAGTCCTACATGCTTCAGCTGCCCACTATATGCGATCCTGCTTGGCGCGATCAACTTCAGACTGTATGACTCTGCATGGTCCTACTCACTTCAATTCTGTTCCCCTTCTCAGTCCCTGTATTTCCTGTAATGTTCCGAACAGATGTGCTTTCATGGTCACTATTTGAGTCCCTAAAGATGCAGTTCCTCCATCAAGACCTTCACCTGTGCTCTTTGGATCTTTGTTGGTGATCCTTATTGTTGTATTATTTCATTTTATTCTGTTTCTTTAATATTTGTTCTTTAATCTGATTTGATGCACCAGCAGCAGCACTCCTCTGCCACCCTGGACAGCTCAAGGATATTGGGGGGGGCACTTATGTCTAATAATGGCAAGCAGACACACTCTTAGCAGTTCTAACAGTGGTAGGATGAAGCACATCAGCCAACAGGCTGCATGAACCACTCCCAGCTCCCTCATATAACAAGAAGTCAAAGTATGCGGATTTAATAACAAATAAAAGCCAATACCTAAACATTCCTCTGTTGTTACATTGTTTCATCTGGAGTTTTCAATAAAACAACTAGTTACAAGAACCCTCTCCCCAGCCCGTGATGGAACTGCTTTTTAAGTAAGTAGATTAGCAAAGAGTTTGCTGCTTGCTAAGCACCAGTTGTGAGGGCCTGGAGCCTGAACACTAAAAACTTATGCTAAGTCAGGCCCTGCCCCAGAAGCAGCGATAGAAACAGCTCTGCGGAAAAGTGATAACAGTGAAAGCAAAACAGCCAAAAAGTGCTCAGCACTTCTTCAAGACCGTTGGAAAACCATTCTGGGTGACTACCTGATGGAACCAACCGAGAGGATGCCAAAGATGGCTACTGCATAACACATTTTATATAAATATATATGTATATATATATATATATATATATATATATATATATATATATATATATATATATATATAAAATGTTAATTTCATTTGCATTTACTTCTTCAGTACTTCTTGATGTGTCAAAATTGTCCTTGAAGCGAAAGCAAGAGTTGTTGAGATCATGCATTAATGGGTTTAGTTACGCAAATCATTATCATAAAAAAACATGCAGTGATGGAAAGAGAAAGTCATTTGGTCAAGCTGAAATCATCACATTTTAAATCTGCTCTCTGTGTTTAAAATGTAAATGATAGTGGTTTACATTTTTGATACAAATTCTATCAATGTGTAAAAGAGCATTTCATAAATCATGAAATATTGTGAAGTGTAATTTTTGTATTTGTATTTGTAAACAGGAGTCTAATAGACAGAAGGTTTTTTTGTGTGTGTGTTTTTTTATATCCTGACATGAGCTTAAGTTGCATATAATGAGTTGATCGGCCTGTTGTGTGAATTAAAACACACAATGGAATTGGCTTAACTGTTCAACAGAATTATTCAAATCAAGGGTAGATTTCTAAGTAAATTGTGAAATGAGATGATTCTGTAGTGGGAAAAGGAGACGTGAGGAACCCACATCTGATAATGCGAATGACTAAAATGACTGAACTTGGGATAGAGAAGACTGCCACTGTCATTGTGTAGCTCTCCTGAAGGTACTCACCCCTTTTGAATCAAAGGATCCTGGCCTGGAATTAAATTTTACAGTCTTTAGACGAGCCCGTTCTTTCCTCTCCACCCTACCAAGCACAGAAGCACAAAGTTTATATGAACTGCTCATAGTGCAAACTGGCAGGTCATGGAAACTTTTTATTGTACCCTCCATTTTCTGAAGATTGTTGGAATCAGCAAAAATGCATCTATACTGTGCATGAAGGGATGAACATTCACAGTATTTGATTATCATTTTGAGCAACATCAATCAAATTCCATGTGCTCCAATCTTCTCTCTTATGAGAGGTTAAATGCAGACTCGAGGTGCGTATAGTTAGTAGAAAAGCTCAAGTACAAAAAAGCTCTGCTAATTTACTGCTAATCTGAACTAAATGTATTAATTTCATTTAGAAGTCACATGAAATATTGTATTTATCAGTCAGCTTAACAAACCAGATGGGGCAGTCAGACCACAGAGTTAAGAGTAGAGGAAGGGACAATTACTGCCTGATGATGGCAACAAATCCTGCTGCCAAATCTACTACAATTAAGGTCCTAAAGATGTTAAATGTTACTTTCTTGTCCATGGCACAAATCTGTGGCAAGTGCTTCTTGCACATTTTGCCCTGCACCTTAATCTAAGAGTTTTGACAAACTGTTTTTTATGATGATATCTCGTAGATGTTATGGACATAAGAATCCCTCATTAAATCATAAATTGCGTTCTCGGTTCAACCTTAAGCAAGCATTTTCCTGGCAACCGATAATTAAGGAACCACTCACCGTCTTTTGCTTGGAATGACACCCATTTCTTGACTGTCCCCATTTGGGGTCACCCGGCGGGCCTGCCACCATTCATCATCTGAGGCGTTGATGACATGGAGGATGTCCGCGTACCTGAAGCTGAGCCCTTGGCTGGGGAGGCCACTGTCCTTTGACTTTTCATAGTCAAACAATGCCCTGTTCAATGAGAAATATCATGACAGTTACTGACAGTTACAAGAATATTTTTACCCAATAACTGAAAATTGTGACAGTGTGACCGCCTTGGTATCAATAAGATATTCATAAGCTATTAATTTCAATATTTGAAAACAGTGCAGCATGAAGATCATTACATTCTAGGAAATTCTATTAATTCAAATTGAATATTCAAAACAAGAATATGACCTTAAAGTATACCAACCTGACATAGAGTGATCTTTTTTGATTAGTTCGCAAGGATCCTGACCCAGAGCTCATGCTGTGGTTTAACATCTGTTCCCGGAGGTCATGGATTTTGGCCTCAAAATGAGCATACTCTGCAAAATTAAGAAGGATCATAACTAACAGCAAATACCATAATCAGACACATCCTGGTATAGAGCAAATAATAACTGCCCTAAAGGTCTTTGCTATTAAAAGGAAAGAATAAGTGATTATGCGTAAATAATATCATTAATATATAAATACAGAGACACACTTTTATACTACTGATAACTGGATTTTCTAGAGGGAATATGTAAAGTTACCCAACACACATTCCTTTTGTTTATGGCAATGCTCAGCATGACCGACTATGATTTTCAGTAGTGACAGCTGAAGATATGAACTGTAAATGAATGTCAGGATTTGAAATCCTTTCCCTCTGTCAACAAGTATACTTTATTCAAATGTTATGAGGGACATTCACAGGAGAAGTGTCCTTGTACTTGTGTTAGAAGTCACAATCAGGACAGCACTTCAAAGTTATTTTCATTAATTCACAAATAGGCAATACTGAATACTTGAGACAAATTTCCATGTGTATAATGTTTTTACATATCACAAAACAAAAAGACACAAACAAAACACTTTGACCAGGACCAAACAAAGTTACATTTTAGAAAACAATTTTGATAAATAACCAGAGGTGGACAAAGGACAATGTTAGATCAATAGTACAATAAGTACAATCACCCAAATGAACCCAACGTTGTTACTGTTTTCAGCTTATCACAGTTGCATGTTTGCGCAATAAATTTGTTCAAAGAGCAATGCCACCTGAGGCCTCTACGAAACTGGATTTTGGTTTTGTGAGATAACATTAGGATGAACCCTGGGTTTTCTGTGTTACAAAGGTAGATAGTTATGCAGGACACCAAACCTGCTCCATAGCAGGCTATGTTCAGGATAAGAGCTCATCAACAGCAAGTATAAAAGATGACTACTGACCAGTCAATTCTCTTGAATATCACCATTGAGTGGCGAAGTCCCACCCTTCCGTTTCTAGTCCATGGGTCCTCAAAACCAAATTTTTATGAATGAGAGTCAATGAGGAGATAACTATTATTTTCTGGTCCCGTTCGAATTGTGCCATGGATTTAACATATGTTGTTTGTGGTTTTTAAAGATAATTTTTTATGCATGAAGACTACAATTTAGCGCAAAGAAGTTTGATAGTGTTTTGCGTGAAGCTGCTCTGTGAACTACCGCTCTTCGCTGCTCTCGATGCAGACATGGCGATGGCTCTGCTCCACTTCACCGTCTTTTCCCGCATCGAAAGAGGTAAAAATCATCATAAGTCAGGGCATGTGTAGAGTTTCAGTTATGTTGATGGCCAGAAGCGGAGGGAAAGAGCAATGAGGATACGTCACATACGCGACATGTAGTCTTTCTCATCGCATGTTCTCTAGAGCCTTTAAAGGTCACCTTCTACGTGGTATTTGACACAATTTCATTTCGTTGCCAGAGGCCCAGAAACATTATTTTAAACGTTTTTTCCCGCAAATTCAGCTTTGGTACTTCATTTCAGCCAGTCTAAAAGTCGCTCTAGTGAGCTCTCCTGAGAACGGGTTGTTTCTGTGCCTGTACCTTTAAATGTCAGTGAGCTGTGTGTGGCCACGCTCACTCCACGCTCCTATTGGGCAGGGGATGCGGCTTTTGCTGGTGTACATTCTTAGCGTACAATACGCTGTTTTTTACAGCAGAAACTCTGTTGTTCAACCGTACCTAATTGAAGCAGAATGGGACACAGAAGTAGAGGTTCCAGTTCCGAACATGTTTAGATTCTGCGGCTGCAGCAGGACGTTTCAGAATGGTTGGTTAATTTCTTTTCTAAATCTCTTATTTTGTTAATATGTGTTGTTTCAGTGTCTACCATTTAGCTAACACTAGCTCCAGCTAATAGTAAGGCTCATCTTATGTGGGGAGCTGGTGGACAGCAGCCTCCACCACAGCCGGGGGGAGTGGACAGTGACTTCCACCTCACAAGTTTCAAACGCTCAGATCCGCTCCTTTCAGCTCACAGTGGGCAAAAAATGGAGAAAGCAAGTAAATGAGGTGACAGAATTTTTTCATTTTTGGGCCTCATACTCATGCTACAGGGACACAAATGACTGTTAGAAAACCTTCCGAAAATGAATTTGGCTCGGAAGGTGACCTTTAACTGAAGACATTACTTTCACTCCATTAAAACCCATTCATTTTTTATGACCTCATAGGTCCCATGGGGGTCTACAGGAAGGGGCGGGACTTCGACACTCCATATGGATCAACGTGTGCTTGGGTCAGGAGTGTTTAGGCTAGAGGGAGTGCAATATTACTACTTTGATTTTTCTGAATAAATCCGGTGTGAAATTAACACGTTTCCATCAGAGGGAGAGATATGCATACATGTCTGCATATGTGCGATATTATAGTCACCCTACTGATTATAGTTAATTATTATCTTTTATTCACTCTGTTGAAGTTTGTCAATGATCCAACATAGCATAGCAACACATTTCAGACGCACATAAATGTATGGAACTTACTATAGTGAAATCTACTGGTGCCACCATGGTGCAAAATGAATATTGAAATTTACACAAGTCTGTGGTATTAAATTTTTGTGTTTGTTTGTTTGTATTGCCTGGACAAATGACATAAGGCAACAGAGATATCTAAGGTGTGTTAATCAAGCCTCATAGTACAGGCCTCAGGAGGAGACCGGGAGCTATGCTACAGAAGCATGGATGAAAGCAACTTGGGGTATGCGATTAAAACATTTAACTTATTTAGCTCCTCATCCCCTCTGCAAAGAGCATGGACTAGTGCTGTAACGTGATGTGAAAGAAAACTCTCAGAATGTTAGTTGCTCTGAAAAGGCCAAAGAACAAGCTGGAGCAGTGCCTGGAGTAAAACAAAGTCCAGGACGCGTGGAGGGGTCTGAAACAAATTTCAGGCCACAGCTTAGGCGGAGATGGTCACCAGGGGCCTCATGTACTAACAACTACGTGGATTTCACACTAAACACCAGCGTACGCAAGAATCCACGAAAAGAAATTCCGGATGTATCAATAAGTGCGTGCGCCAGGATCCGCGCACCTCTCGCCAGGATCCGCGCACCTCTCCTTCATACATCCCACTCAGCGTGGAATTGGCCGGGCCCGCCCTCGTTACGCCCACCTATATGCAATTCTATCTAAATAGGGTCTCTGCTGTCCACGCTCGCAAAAAAATGTGGAAGAAAAAGAAGTTGACGGCGTGTGAGCTGGAGGTGCTGGTCGGGGAGGTGGAGGAGAAACAAGGGGTTTGTCGCGTCACTATAAAAAAAAAAAACAATGTGAGGAGAAGGTTTGCCAGAGAGTGGACGCGGTGGGTTCAGAGTCACATCAAAGTGGTGGGACGTCCAGCGGCCAGACAGGTGGGGGTCAGAGAGAGGAGCTCACACACGCCGCCCCCCCACCCCCGCGCTGACTCCCAGAGCCTGGAGGGTAAGTGGGGGGTCCAATTCTTACTACAACATTCCCACATGCTTTGCCATCGATATAAACGCACTAATAACACAGAATCAGGCATTTAAATAAACCCATATTTTTAATGCTCAACAGAAATGGATGTGTCGGCCAGTGTGTGTGGCGCGGCAGCCCACCCGGACGCGGCGGCGCATCCTCCGGCCCACCCGGACGCAGCGGGAGTGTCCTCACACAGGCAGTCCTTCAGTCACAGAGGAGATTGTACGTGGAGTCTCAGGCATCGATTACGTATCGATCGCATGATTAACGTTCTTCAACGTTTAGTTGAACAAAATAAATCCATGATATGGCTCCATGAATGGTGTCATCGTGCGCTTCTTCCTCATTCACATAGTGGTGATGAAATTCTGGCGGGCAAGGACGGCTTCCCGGCCGGGGATCGACGTCCATCCCTCCGGCATCTGGGTGGGTGGTCTCACGGGGGGACATGCTGCTCGGACAGAGGGATGCCATGCAGGTTGGC
>CAESWR010001560.1:159105-170071 GCA_903171835.1 Mullus surmuletus | reverse complement strand
TCCGACGTGGCAAGCTGCCCCCCCCCACCACCCACCCCCCCGCCCAACTGAGCGAGCCGGTCCGCTCGTAAATTTCCCGAGCCACTTCCTTGTTCCAGTCCAGCATTGCTCACCAAACATCACCACACAGTGTCGCCAACGGACCAAAGTGCCGCTCACGCAAGAATCTGGATTTACGCACATTTCCACGGCACCTCCGAAGCTGCCGTGACAGATGCAAGAATCAACGCACTTTTCAGGATTGATACATCCCATCGTGAGCTCCGATCCTTGCGTACGCACGTTTTTCTTGCGTAAACGGCGTTGATACATGAGGCCCCAGGCACTGGTGATCAGACATGGGGCCAGGAGGAGGACATCCCCCCACCCAGCCACCTCCCCCCAGCTGTTCGCACTTCAGCTCCAAGCACCCCATACACATATAGCGTTTGCCATATTTTATTCTATTTAAAAGTGTTTTTATGTTATTCATTTCTTCCCTCTTGCAGTTCCCTTCTTTCTATTAATTTACTGCTTTGTCTGTATGTATGCTACTGGTACACTGCAATTTCCCTATTGTGGGATAATAAACCGTATTCCAATTATAATTATAATCGTAAGGTACTGATTTCATCTCTTGGCCTGAAGCCGCTTCCAGTTGCATGGCAGCTTCCAGTGTGTGTGTGAATTGTTAAGTATGAATGGATGATTGACATACTTCATTAACTATGTATGACATCTGCTGCACAGCATTAGTTGACTATTAACATCTTATTTACCCACTACACTAGTCACTTAAACAGTAACATATTTTCTGTTTAGCTCTCGAATGCACATTATCAGTGCAAGTATGTGACCATCAGCCCATCCCCACCCTGGACATAGGCCTATCAATTTAGTACAATCTTATACTGATGGCCAAGGATGCCAGTGCAAAACCACAGTGAGTCAAGTGGGACATAGGAACGGTAGATAATCTACTGTCAGACCAACATAAGACATACGGCAGGATGGGAAAGGATAGGATAGATGTGCAACACTCAATAGAGGATTAGAGGCAGTGTTATTATTAAGTAGTGTTAAAGTAACTGTCATCAGAGCTCAGAGTCACCCTCAGGCATTACCCACCACACAACCCCCAGATTAAATAACAACAGTTTGAAGCACCATGGTGACCACTGGATGTCCCACAGGTCTAGAGGCATAAGGCACCCGGGAGAGCTTAGTGCCCTGACCGACCCTCTCGTCCATTCACCGTACCTGTCTGACCACTGCCCCTAATCAAAGCTGCAAGAGGGCCCCCTTGACCCAGGGCCCCAGCACAAAGCAGAAATACCCTGGTCCAAGATGGTGCACATCATGGATGAATGGGTGGTATGACCCAAAAACCATAGCACTCCATAACCCATAAGGACGCAAAGGACAGCATCCATCAAGAGATGCAACATAACACTAGACATCCAACAGTAACATCGGTCTGCTGCCGCACAGAACCAAGCTGGACCCAAGCAACATGCACTGCGAGGACTAAGACGACCAACGCCTCTCAAAGATTGACTGCCTCTCGGGCTAGTCAGTTCTCAGGTCAGATGGTACAGACTGGGGGAAATAGTCTGTAAATTATGACGTTGAAATTTTAGTGGCTTACAATGATATGAATATTATGTGTCATACTTGAGTGTGAATGGGAACAAAATTATATGGATCTAATCATAGTTCGAGATGTTATAGGAGCCACAATGGATAGCAGATTATCAATAGTACCATTATCATGAATATTTTGGGTCATGTTTAAGGAATACTGTCAAGGTTTTATATGTCCCCCAAGTAGGCCTATAATATTTTCACTACCTGAACCAACTGAAAAAGATTTTCAATGTCTTAAATGGTCCATTTCAAACCAATACATATGTTTTATTGTATAGTATATCTGGGAATTCTCAACACTCAAATTGTTTATTTAACATTAACTACAGAACTAGCGTATTCCTCCATGCATGCGCAACAGCAGTTAGAGATCGGTAGCTTCTTGGACTCCTCTTGTACCTCTATCGGTAGATAGGCATTTGATAAGTCCAATTTAGTTAAGTGCTGAACTCACTATATTGAATGGGGCAATTATCACCACAGAGCACTAGGTTGAGGGTGACATTGAAATCCCCACAGTGTCACTGTGACCTCCTTTTTCCTAACTGGCACCACGAGTGGGCCCAATCACTATGCTCCACTGTTAAAATTACCCCAAGCTCAGTGAGATACTGGTGGGTTTGAGAGTCAATCTGGCTTGAAGAAAAAAGCTGAGTGTCTCTAACAATGTCACTCGGTTGTCTCTTTCTCTTAGATCAGTGGCATTAAATTTTAGTTTAAAAACTCTCAGCCACACTCTGCCAAACAATGGAGATATGTCTTTTTTAACTACATACGAACCCAAGTCAGCACATTGTTTGTTTAATTTCACTTGCACTTTGATAACCCTCTTCTGGAGACAAATGTTCTCCATTCTTTACCATGAAATAAATGGGCTGCGGATGCAGATGCAGATGGCCTACTTATGCAGAATCACATTAGTATAACAACGATTTTTTCTTATAAGTTCGATAAAGGGATGCTTACAAAATCAGTGAGTAATCTTGTTAGTTTATAATACTGACCAAAATAATCACGATTTCTTTATTGATGTAATTGAGTAGCCATACCACACTGTGAATAAGTTAGATTGTAAGGATGGTGTGGTGCATGAAAATTGGAGGGCAGCTGCTAATAATATTTGTCTGTGTTGCACTGCCAGGTTAGATAATGTGTACATGTGACATTGATGCATGTAATTGAAAATGTGACGACAGCTCATCATTGTTGCCAATTTAGTGCTTTTGTTGCCAGATTAAGTGACTTATCCAACCTCCTTTTTTCCTCTCAAAAAGCACCAAGCAAAATGTCTTAACAAGTTTCTGGCACATTAATAGTTACAAAATCACTAAATTGATGAGCTCCATTTCTGTTCACCACAACCAGCACATAGCTATTTGACAGCAGCTTTAGAATGAGCTGCGGATGACAGTGTACCTCCCACGTTTATGGATAACTCAGGAAAAATATGTCATGATACATGAATTATTATGAATTCAAGGATTTTTAAAAGTGCAGGGGACAAAGGGCACAGATTTGGAATGCTCCCACTGGATCAGGGCTTAAACCTCATCTGTGCATGTGGGCTGTTTCAAGCACATGCAAATTTTAAGCAGGTGCTTGGAGATATCAGACTTGGGTGACTTGTAAAAGTAGATTTAAGAATTCAAAAAGTTACCTTAAGACCTGTAGTGAAAATGCAGACTTGATAATTTATTCAATCACAATGATATACAGTCGATTGGATTCATTATTACCTGTTTCTACTTTTAGGGCACAGCGGTGCCTCTTTTCAAAAACAATTTACAGGTTTGTTTTGATAATCCCAGCTGTTTCTTTTGACAGCTGCCACCTATACTTTTTTACGAGTGCAACGTGTGTGCTGTAATAATTGAATCTCTTAAAAACAGTATCGGCAAAATACAACAAGTTCAAGGATACTGTTTGAAGGGTCATGGCTAGAGGGCACAAGAAGAAACGGTCAAGCCAGGAGGGTTCGAGGTAGGGATGCAGAGAGAAGTGAGAGTCAAAGAAGCTGGAAATTATTAGATGCGTTTGAGTGGAACTGTAAAATCCTTGGTGAAGAGGACTGAACAGACTGTCTGTGATCGCATTCTGTGACTCTCAGTGAATGATGGTAATGCTCAGAACAGCCACAGGTGCCATTGGCACAAACCTGGTGCTGGAGAGGGGGCCCGTCGAGGTGAGCAAAGAGAAAGTTCTGATGGGTAAGAAAAGAAAGCATTGGTTAGTCCCAGATGGGTTTAGATTCCAGTGAGAGTGCTGGAATATGTCACCTCAAATTGGGATCAATTTAATAAAATTGTATGTTTAGTGCCAAATGATGAGAAAATAGAACAGGTCTAGCATGCTGTTAATGTATTTAGATACAAAGTGGAAAAACTATCTTAGGATTCAATTTAATGCCAAGTCAAATAGCTTTCATTCAGAGAGATTCAGAGCAGTCATTCTAAACCTCTTAATGAAAACACCTTCATCCTTAAAGGCTTCAGCACCACGTCTCAAACTATGAAATAAGCCATGTTTGAGAAGCAAAAGAAATCAAATTTCTTTTTTTCTCTCTTGATGTGGATGCCAAAATCATGTTTTTTCTTTCTTAAATGGTAGAGTGACGAACATAAAATTGATGTTGATAGTGGAGATATTCATACAATCTTTGTGCTGGACTTTGAGAGTTTTGCAACTCTGTAGCAGTCAGACCTTTCTGGCCATGGATGCTGCCTCTATAGCATTCATGACTGATGTTGACCTTAATCAGAGTAACAGTAGCAACAGTGTAAGGTAGGTTGTTCATGTAAAGACCAAATTACTCATTCACTGAACAAATGGAATGTTATGGCATCAACAATATGTAGGAATCTATTAATTGAAGCTGAAACACCTGTCCATATGTTTCCGTTCTTCACCAGAAGGTTCACATCATGTGGTTATTGTGAATGTATGGTAGCTTTTCTCTGCTGACTCACCATCAGGTCTGTACTGGGCAAAGATGGTGACCACTTGTCCTGCTCCTTTGAGTGCTGCTGCGGCTTGTTCATGTGTTGCCCCTCTTAAGTCAATTCCATTTACCTGTGTGAACAACAGAGCAATTCAAATGATTACATTTTCCTTTAATGCCTACTGATGAACAAGACACTGGACATCTCACTGCTCCCGATGAGCAGGTTGGTGCTTTCCATAGAAGCCTGACTATCATTGTGTGAATGTGAGTGTGAATCACCCCTCCACCACAGTCAGGTCTCACTATTATATATATTCTTATGACTTTATTTTATTTCATTGGTTTAGTTTTCAGTTGTTGCAACTGTAAATGCATTTTCTGGACAGATGTCACTCATTCACCCATAGACAGAATTATAAAATCAGAGGAATTCATGAAGAAAATAACATTTTTGTGTTTTGCATCTTTTGTGCAAATGCCACTGGCCAAAACATTTACATTTGTTGATTATAGTGACCACTCCAGTCAAAGCGGAATGACACCCATAGCCTGGTGTCCTAAATTGACCAGACAGTGCTGCCACTGGTTACCATGTGCAGCTATGCACTGGGCAAACAGCAGTCAGCAGCATAAAAAGCCATAGGGCATGTGTTGTTGTAAAATTGTGAGAAAACTTTCATTTAGTTAATTGCAAATTTTGAAAAAAGTTAGTCAGTTGCAAGGTTTTTTTTCCTTTTTCCTTTTTTATCATTGTAGAGTTGAACTAGGCATGTGGATCTTCAAAGTGGGGGCAGTGGGAGTTAAGCCAAATTTCAGAAATGTGTCAGTCAGCAGCTTTAATTTAGTTAATTTTTAATTTTAATTTTTTCGCTCAAACCTCTAAGCCCCAAATTTTACCAGATGCATTTCAACTGCATCTCTGCTCCAGACAACCACAGAGCTGATTTGCATCAATTTGAATCATGTGTGTGCTTCCACCGATTGCGTGTCACTTGTGTTTCAACACAATCAGTGCAATGCAGCAATTTAGCACAGCACAGATCATTTGGGAAAGGAAGTCAGACACAGCAAAAGAATAAAACATCCGGTTACTTTTCAAAAGAAACAAAAAATTCAAGTGTTTTCAGCCGGTTATGGAAAATGATTGGCTATGGAAAATGATCGGCCAGTGACCTCCTAGGGCACCCAAGTAAGGTGTTTTGTTTGATTGAGAAGAAGAAGAAAAACAACAACAAAAATAAATCAGCCTGACAAAGACACAGAGCATAGGAGGCTGGAGGAACTGCTGGTATTGGAAATAAAGAATTTGATCATGACAGTTAGAGCCAGTTGCAAGTATTCGTGTTTTGAATTATGGTTTTGATTAGGAGTAAAGGAAATTGAATTCAATAAATGAGATTGAGTAATTGATTTGTGAATAATGGTACTCTATTGTTTCGTATTTCTAAAGGTTATCACCTGATCTGACTAAAGCTTTTCAAAAATAAAGAAGAAAAAGAGAAAGTGCTCTGTCATCCGATGTCAAGGTTTTTGTCGTAGATGTGAGCATAATGAAGTGTATGTACCAAATCCATGGCTCCTGGCTTTTGGCTGATGGTTCTTCAATACTAATAACCTCAGGCTGAAGCTTACTCGTTGAACTGCTGAAATTTACTTACATTTTCTCAAGCCATTAGTGCTCTGCAAATCACCGACTCTAAACAAGATATCAGTATAAGCATTGTTTTTGTTGAACACCTTGGTTCAATTGCTCTTTGACGTTGAGCACCTCTTGCTGGCGCTTCCACTAAGTGCTCAAAAGGCCAAGGAGGTTGCCTGGTATGGCATATTGGTAGGGGAATTGATGCTGATGCTCAGGCAGGTCCTGATCACCTGCCACAGAATTCCTTGCCTCATCAAATGGTGTAGGACCAAAAGCAAACCATACAGCTATCAACTATCCTACTTAATCAGGCAGGTGCTGTCACTAAGATTTCTCATAGTTAAAATGTAACTACACCCCCAGGCCACTTTTCTCTGCTGAACACTGCTGTATTTAGACATGAAGAAGTGTTGTTGTATTCTAATTCCACGTTTTGAGGTGAAAATGCCCTCTACAGGTTGAAAACTGGCTATTGCACTAGAATTTTCCTAGTCGCCGCGCCTCCTATAAATACAGCCCAGTTACCGTCGCTTGTGGCGAGTAGGGTGAATTGAGCGAAGTAATGAAGGACGGTAGCTCATTTCAGGGCTCTTGACGTGATGTTACCTGCTCCACTCTTTGCAGCAGACATTTTCTCTGGGAGACAGTTTAGTGCACTGACCACAACAGCACCTTTGCTAAAAGAAATAAAAACTCTTTTATTTGATTCACATGCCGGTGAGTGTGTTTGCGTGTGTGTGAACGTGCTCACAGCCGCGCTGCAAGTCGGATGGAAAGTGACGTGTCGGGAACCGGGCAGTTTCACGGAGAAACTGTATGTAGAAACTGTATGTAGAACGGAGCGGGTGTGACATCACTGAAGCGATGAGAGCGCTGGACGCGACATGACAAAATGAGACATTTGGACAAGCGAGGTGACTGACCGCACCTTAAGCTCCTCCTCCTAGCCTTCCCACAATGAGGCATTTTTTGAATTTCGAGTGCAGAGGCACTTCGGCTAAAACTTTGGGGTGTAGTTACACTTCAAAAGCCGGTACTTGTTCATGTTAACGAGTAGTTGCAGCATTCACTGATCCCTTTTAAATCTTAAATCAACATTTATTGTTAATTTTGAAAAGACGACACGACTAGCTTGATTTTCCAGTTATCTACTACTTCTGCCACAGGTGCATGAGCATCTTCCTTCAATGATAATACTATGCCACAGCAATTTGGTTTTATGAAAGCTCACAATCTCCATTATACAGTATCAACAACTTCTTGACACTTTCCTGGCCTATGAGAGGTTCCCCTATGAGTACCTGCGCTGTTTTGTAGAATGTGTGTCTTGCATAAGGCTCTTTGATATGACTTCTTTACACCTGGAGATCACTTGCTACTGGCAACCCTTTCATTACAATGTAGTTACTCTACATATAGAGCCATGCAGTCCCAAGGCTCCCAACAAATAATATTAAAACAGATACATTTGAACTAAATATGTAATAGCGATGGCTATTCATAGTGTCATGGTGAGACATCAAATTTTGCTCTCGCAAACTGCAATGACAAAACTACATTTTGTCAGGGTTTTCTGATATTATATGTAATGTAATGAACCTACTCAAAGGTGATGGTTTAGTACATATAAATATAAAATTGGCATTACAAGTAGGTTGCACTATAAGTAAGTACATATTGGCTTATTAATGTATTTAGCCCAGGATTGCTGAAGTTGGCAGATTCAAAGATTCAAAGTGCTTTGTGTTATGACATGCAAGGTAGACTAATCTGCTGACTAGAGCCTATCATTTATCTAGGAGAAAGACCATATTACTATACTACTACTCAGATTACACAGTAACACAAGGCCAAAAGGAACAGGACATAAGCTACAGGGTCATTTGTGTGAAAGAACAACTTTTATGCAGCACAACAATCCCCTAAGGAATTCAAAAATATATCATTTGTTTATGTGTTACAAGGCTCTTGTGAATTCCAAAATAATGAAAGCCTTGTCTTTCCCTTAAAGTATTGTAAAGCTACTCCTCCACTGCAGTTTTCTTTTTATAGTGTTGTTCAATCAATAAACTGATGAGATATATAATATATATCAACGCCTCTTCTGTGCCTAAAACTAGAGCATATACAAATGGATGATTAAAATGGATTCATATATGCACATAATATTGATCTATGATAATACAAGAATTTGTTAACTCAAAAACCATGAAGTTACATCTGAAATTTCCCTATTAAGTCTCCTTCTCACACTATGTACAAAACCCCCTCTCTTTATCAAATATGAGGTGCACATGTTTAGAAAGATTTACAGAGATTATCTGAAATCTTACTGGAAATGTGGGGGATAAAAACAACCAGATTGTTAATAGATTGGCCTGAGCATGAATCTAGGCCAGGAGGAGTATTACACTTTCTATTAATATCCTGCTGGCACACAGGCGTAACACGTCCACAATCTTGGAATAGATTTGTAGGTAGGAGACCTTATTAAATTCAGCTGGCAATCATTTACTTCACTTCACTGTTCTGTCACCTTTTTTTAATCACTGTTGATGTGCTCCTTGGTTGCATGTCTCATCTTTATAAGTACACTTTACTATGTGTTACAGTATAGTAGTATAGTATAGTGACATTGACATACTGTATTATTCCAATGGCATGGACAGGTACAGCGGCCAGCTAGAAGTGTGTGTGTGTGTGTGTGGGGGGGGGGGGTTACAGTTTGATCCACTATTCACTACAATAGTTTGTGTTGAAGTGTACATTGAACCCGTTACTCTTCTAGCTATGCAGGCATGCCCCATCATCACAAAGTGGCCTGTCGGGGTGAATAAGTGATAAAAAATGTAGAGCCCACTAACTAACTATTTTACACTCACCGATAAGATCTGGTCGCCTCGTTGCAGCTCTCCACTCAGGTCAGCAGGTCCTCCTGCCAGAATAAACGATACAAAGATGCCCTCGCCGTCTTCACCCCCCACAATGTTGAAGCCCAGGCCTGTGGAGCCTTTCTGAAGCAATACCTTCCTGGGTTCCCTGTACAGATAGTTCAGATAGTACATCAACTCAGGAGAGTCCGTGTGTCTCAACATCTTCAGCTCAGGTGGTGCAAGACTCAAACTAAAAGCACAACGACAAAATCCTCACTGATGCTTTGCTCAAGCAAAAGAGCGCTATTGAAGCTCCACAGAGGACGGTGCTCTATTTAAGGTCGCTTGTCCTCAATTCAGTTCTCCGAGAAAAAAAAAAAAAACAACCTTGTCACATGCACACTGGTTTGCTTTCTCTCTCACACATGCACCCAGATACTGTACATGCCTGCAAACATACATGTACAATGTGTACAAAAGCACACATTTGCTGTAGAGAGGGAATGTGATACAGACCCAAAGAAGACACAACCGAGAGGAAAAGAAAGCCTTAAATTAGATCTAAAAAAAATCATTTACTTCATTTCTCCTTGGTAAATATAAGATTTTCTAAAAGGGACACAAAGTCAAAATCATATCTACTTTGATTTATCCGTGTGAGATCTAAATGTGTGCAAGTTATCTCAGTGACACATTATTCTCATATCTTCATCAGTTCATTCATCTCACATTGTTTTCAATTTAGTGAGTCATCTCTTGACCCGAGGACACAGGGAGTAAACAGAATGTTATGACATCGACACAGTTAAAACGGCAGCACGTGTGAAATGTACACCACTGAAGAGAAGCATGGAGCTATGTTGTGGTGAGGAGACTATGACCGATTCTCAATACCCAAACCTGGGAAGCATGGACTTGCCTCCTTGGTAGTTCAGACTTGCAAGTTGTCCTCGGGAGGAGGGACTACCGGGGAGGACGGACTGGAACAGCTGCATACTCAATGACGTCACTATCTCGCGGTGAAAAGCATTCTGGGTAATTTGCTGTGAAAAGTCTGTGAGAGTCAGCTCCGGAGCAGACTTGGTAAAGTGGGAGGATCGGGGCGGATCAAGTTAACATCCAGGGATTTGGTCTCTATTTGGTCAGGATTGGAACCCTACTTGGGCACCGACTGATGACGTATCACAAGTTCACGAGGACGGGAGTAGAGACAAGTACGGGTATTGAGAGTCGGCCTATGGAAGAACCTGAAGTAGAGAAGAGAATGTAGCCTACAGCAGAGTGCTGTATGAGACTGCAAGGGCTAGGATGCAAGATAACTGGATTTACTTTGGTTGTAGTGTTTAATAAGGCATGCTGATAATCACAGATTTTGGTTTTGTATGTGGACTTAACAGCTATAAGTGGCCTTTGGTGTATTATTGGACCACAGTTGTCACGCTCAGTAAAAACTGTTTCTAAAGCCCTTTTCCTACAGTCGCAAAAAGCCTGGGGAAACGTGGCAACAAATGTCTCCTGTCTGCAACGATGAAGAGCCTAATCAACAATTAGACCAGGGGTCAAATAACACTGTCATATGATGATGTTGTAATGTGCCACTTTTGCCACATCAGCCACAAATTCCCTCTGACCATAAACCGCCCATTCCTGAACTTAAACTTTTTCAATAGCACCCTTTGTGTCAAAGCTCTGAAAAGTTACACATTTGTAACATTGGACGTTTACTGATATTTTTTTTCCCCAATTCGTAAATTGGATGGATATACACTGTTGCTTAGTAACATACATGTACATTGATTTGCATTCCAATAGAGACCATACCTTTCCTTAGGTTAAAAACAAATTTGGTCTTCTCAAACCACTTTTTTTTTTATCAAAGAGATT
>CAESWR010001560.1:100905-147591 GCA_903171835.1 Mullus surmuletus | reverse complement strand
CCATAATTACCTACTCTGTCCGAGACCATCGAAGAAGAAAGATGATAAACACCTTCTTTCCGATCTTCTCCCCATTATAAATGACTTACAAAACAAAATCAAGGAGGCCTGTACCCCACAACTTACGGAGGCCTGTACCAAGACAACCTTTCGCACCAAACCAGAGTATCGGAGTATCGTATGTTGATGATGTTGGTTGAAGCTACAACAGCAACTGGCAAGCGTGTCGGCACTTTCTTTGACACCGGTTCTGATACAAACTACATAACCTTCGAGGCTGCTCAACGGCTTGACTTGCAAGGGGAAGACATCAAATTGCTCATCCGTGGGGTTGAGAGAATGGCTGAGACCATCGCCACAAAGAAGTATCCTCTCGAACTGAATGTCAAGAACTCCAAAGGGAAGGTTGTCAGACATGAACTTCTCTGTTACGGACTGAACTGGATTGCAGAGGTAACCAAAACAATTCACCCAGAGCAACTAAAGAAATTCTTCCCAGAAGTAGCCCTACAAGATTTGGGCCGCCCGGCACAAGGTCGACTTATTGATTGGCATCGGGGAAACTTGCTTAATTCCCAACCTTGTCAAGATTGTGGAAGGTCTTGCCCTCTTCGATGGACCTTTGGGTGTGATTGTTGCAGGAGCTCATCCTGATCTGGTTGAAAGAGTTAATCTGGAAGTACATAAAGCTGGGACTCACTTCGTGCGTTCGATGAGTTCAGCCCTGAGTTCCTACAAGGAAGTTCTCGTAGACTCGGTGAGGCTTTCGCCAGTCGACGGGACGGCGGATGGCGAAAACGGGGGGTAAGGTGAGAAGATACTCGAGAGGAATATCGCAACTTCCACAAAAGACGTTCTTGAATGGTTCAAATGGGACAGTATTGGCGCTGCATGTCTCCCTCGTTGTGGTGGATGCAAATGTGGCAGATGTCCCCCGGGAGGCAAAGAAATGACTCTGGGAGAGGAAAAGGAACTGGAAAAGATCAAGGCAGGCCTCACTTATGTATCAGCTGATAAGCACAGCGAATCTCCTCACTGGGACACAGCCTACCCTTGGAAGGGAGACCCTGCAACACTGCCGGACAACCGTCTTGCTGTGGAAGCAACGTTCCTAAACACTGAAAAACGCCTCAATAAAGAGCCTGAATGGAAGGCTGCATACAGGGAGCAGATTCATGAAATGGTTTCAAGAGGAGCCGCTACTAAACTAACAAAAGAGGAAATCGACAACTGGAAGGGACCTGTATGGTACATAAGCCATTTAGTCGCCCTAAATCCTCATTCAACCACCACTCCCGTGAGAATCGTTTGGAACAGCAGCCAAGAATTCAAGGGAGTAAGCTTAAACAACATACTACATAAGGGACCAGATGTACTAAATCAGATTAGAGGTGTGCTTCTACGCTTCAGAGCTGGAAAATACGCAGCCTTAGGCGATGTGAAGAAAATGTACAACTCTGTCTGGCTAAAGGACACAGAAGTCCATCTCCATCGTTTCCTCTGGAGAGACAATCAAGAGGATGATATCGGAGTGTATGCAGTCGTCAGAGTCAACATCGGTGACAAACCAGCTGGTTGCATCGCTCAAGTAGCCATGAGAGAAACAACCAACCTGCCTCAATTTATCACCATGATCGAAGAGCGCAGAGTTGTAGTAGAGGACTGCTACGTGGATGACATATTGACATCCCACAATGACTTCAAAACACTTGAAAAAATCACCAAAGGAGTCGCAGAAGTCTTGAAAGCTGGAGGGTTCTTCCTTAAACCTTGGGTTTTCTCTGGCCAAAGTGGGAGGCCTCTAACCAAATCAGAAAACTGTGGAGATAAGGACACTGCAACCAAAACCTTTGTATTACCCAACCAAATGCAAGATGAGGAAGGCAAAGCACTGGGAGTTGGATATGAAGCTGAGACTGACAAACTACGCGTGATGACTTCCGTAAATTTCTCAAGGAGAAGAGGAAAGATGAGAACAGGGCTCAACTTGAGCGAAGAGGAAGTCAGAAACCATACCCCAGACCCTCTGACCCGTCGAATACTGCTAAGTCAAATTGCTGGCTTCTACGATCCCCTTGGTCTTGCCTCACCCTCAAAGCAGAAAGGAGTAATGCTTGTGAGAGAATCTTACCAAGAAGCAACTATAAACAAACCAACCAAGGACACGTGGGATGACCCAATCTCACTAAGACTCAGGGAAGCGTCTATAAGACTCTTTGAAGAGTACATCAGACTCGGCCAGATCAGATTCGAAAGAAGCCTCACACCTGCGGGCACTTCAAACCGTCCAGTGGGGGTCACGTTTTCAGATGGAAGTGAGGCGTCTTACGGCGCTGTGCTCTATCTCCGTTGGGAGACGCCAGATGGAGCAATCGTAAGATTTGTGGAATCTAAAGCAAAACTTACCCCTCTCAATCAGAAAGGAGACGTGATCAAAGCGGAGGTTTGCGGCGCTGTATTTGCAACCCGTCTAAAGAAATACTTCGAAAAACACTGCCGCATAGAAGTCTCTCGCTGGATTCATTTTGTAGATAGCCAAACAATCTTGGGAGCAATTCACAGAGACAGTTATGGCTACCAGACATTCTTTGCCAACCGTATTGGGGAGATCCAGAAGGCCGGATCTGTAGATGATTGGAGGTGGGTTGAGGGCAGTCTCAACGTTGCTGACATCATCACAAGAGGAGCAACCCCCGAAGAACTCGATGAACAGTCAGTATGGCAGCAAGGCGCGACGTTCCTGAAGCAGCCTGAGTCCGAATGGCCGGTAAAAATGGTCAGTGAGATAGTTGCCAACGCCGCAACTGAAATCAAAAAACTGCAGAGGAGGGCGTTCTCTGCTGCAATCACAAAGTCCCAGCCAGAGATCAGCCTTCAAGCAAGAAGAACCTGGGCCGTAGCTCTGGTGCGACTTGTAAATCCGGAAAGATTCAGCAACTTATCTAGACTTTGTGGTACTGTTGCATGGGTCCATAGAGCCGCAGAAACCTGGTTGAGTTTAAACCACTCAGATAGACAAAAGTGGGAGGCATCACGCCCGACGCTATCCGTGGACGAGAGGAAGATGGCTTTCCAAGACTTAGCTCTTGCAGCTCAAGACGGCGTTACCTTTCAAGACACCACCCTGAATCGCCTCGTGGTCGTCAGGAATAACCGAAGCGGACTCTTATTATGTGGCGGTCGTGTCCAGTCGTGGTCTGAAGAGGGAACCGCTGTTCCGTTGATCCCATTCAAGTCATGGACAGGAACCTTACTTGCACGGGAAGCTCATAAGGCTAATCATGAGGGAGTTGCTGCCACGTTGCTGCACACCAGGGAAAAGGCCTGGATTGTACAAGGTCGGAGAATAGTAAAGAAAGTAATCAACGAATGCATCACGTGCAAGAAAGTAAGAGCCCGAATGTGCCGGCAAGTGATGAGTGTCCTACCTCAGGAACGCACCACAAGAGCAAATCCATTTGAATTTACAACACTAGATCTGTTTGGACCCTTTGAAATCAGGGATGCTGTTAAAAGAAGAACCAAGAAAAAGGTTTGGGGAGTTGTGTACTGTTGCATGGCTTCCAGGGCAGTCCATGCTGATCTAGTCGATGACCAGTCTTCTGAAAGCTTCCTCCAGTCCTACACCCGATTCACTACTCTAAGAGGGCATCCTAGGAAGTTATGGTCAGACCGAGGAACAAACTTTGTGGGCGCAAAGCCCGCACTAGGTGAACTACACAAGTATCTTGCTTGTTTAAAGAAAACATCGATTGAGGATACAGTTGCCCGAAATGGGACCGAATGGCAGTGGAATTTCCATCCTGCAGACTCGCCTCACAGGAATGGAGCTGCGGAGGCAGCCGTCAAACTCCTCAAACGAGCTATAAACAGCCTTGGTGGAGTAACCGACAGCTGCACCTGGGGGGAGTTCCAGACCCTTCTATACTCGGCAGCCAATTTAACTAACGAACGACCTATCGATGCCAGAGCGCAGGAGCAAGAGGACACTGTGGAATACCTAACCCCAAATTCACTCATCCTGGGGCGCACTGGTCAGACAGGAGACATGCATGGGGTCGATCTGGAGAACCACCCGTGGCGAAGACTGAGAGCCATCCAGGCCGGAGTTGACAAGTTTTGGACTAAGTGGAGCGAGCTGGCAGGACCGAATCTATTCGTCCGGCACAAGTGGCACCGGACTGAGAGAAGTGTCAAGATTGGGGATGTTGTCTGGATTGCAGATCAGAATGCTATGAGAGGTCAATTCCGACTTGGTCGAGTCGTCGCAACGTATCCTGACAAAAAAGGAATTGTCCGGGATGCGGACGTAAAGGCCTGCGTGAGCCTTCCTGCCCCCCTTGGTTCCAGGGTCCGAAAGAAGGGCTCGGACTTACCTGCGATTATCATCATCCGCAGGGACGTACGGAGACTGGTAGTCTTGATTCCCGTCGACAACCAAACGGAACCTGCTGAAGAGGATAAGTCCTTGCCATGGGTACCCAAGAACTGTGTGTGATTTAATTAGTGGGTAACCCTGGAAGGCAACTGAGTGCTTCAAGGGCAAACCTACACTCAGTGAGAGGCTAGGTGGTGGTGCCTACCTCTCTAATTAGCTTGTGTCTAATCCATTTTTTGACATGAATGGTAAAGTGTTATGCCCGCCTTGGATTGTTCAATCAGTCGGTCAAGTGGGAGGTGTTAAACTCTCTTCCAGAAAGTAGAAAAAAGAAATGTTATCCAGTGAAACTGTTGTTTAAAAGATGCTTTAAAACCTTTAATGTTCATAGATTAAAGCCCAGAAAAGCTTGAAGGGTTTATGAACCTTAGCAGTTAAAAGTAATTCCACCAAAGAACCGTCATAAGGAGCACAGATCCCGTCGGTATGTAGTAAACTGCTAGTATTTCTTAACTTTGATACTTTGATACTCAATTTGTGGGATGATGTGACATTGATGATTATTCATTGAATTGATTAACATTTAAAAGTCAGATTTAGTTAATGTGCTTTCTCGATGTATTATGCAACTTACTGTATCTACTATATGTTTCAGGTTTATAACCTGTGTTTGGACCTAGTAAAAAAGACAAAGACAAACACGAGTTGTAATGATGTTCTTCACGTGCTCCCCAACAACCCCTTTCGGAGGGAAATCCGAACACTAATGCTAGCTTCAAATGAGGCTTGCGCTCACAGATCTGATGTTGAATGCCAAATATTAATGACTCTTGCATATGATTCAAGGACACAATCTTGAGCAGCAGTGCTAACGCTACAGGGACATGTCAGGCTAAGCAGATATACACAGTAAAGCATCCAGCTCCCACCTTTGGAGTTGTGACACGGACAGTTGGTGCCAATACATGCTTTAGCTTCAGCTGTTTAGTATGGCCATCATTCAGCCTCTCATCTGTCCTATGATACACAGAAATTGGTACTCCCATGTAGGTTGCTGGCTGAGATGTGTAGGACTAATTTTTCCCCGCTAATCCCACAAAACAAATGTGTATACCACTTTAATTAGTGACTAAAATTGAAATGTATGGAGCTGAATCGTTATAGTGAGTTCCTACAATACTCATAATGCAATGAATTCCATTAAGTGTATATGACAAAGTTTTGAACACAAATAAAACCATCAGACCTGATGACAGGGGCAGACTGGCCATTGGGAGTACCGGGAGTACCAGTGGGCTGGTACGGCCGGAGGGGGGAAAAAAAAGACGTTCGGTGTAGTTTATGTGTTGCATCCACCACACCTATTTATATGTGGCCAGTAATGGACTGCCCATAGGGCAATGTGGGTATGACGCCACAACAGCCGCCCGACGATGTGCATCATCGCAGAGTGTCTGCATCATTAAGTGGAGCGGAGCGGGCGCATCATAAAGTAGAGTGGAGCGGACACCAGGTGATGCGGCCACTCTGCTCCACTTAATGCGGTCGCTCAGTTATTGACTGGCCATCTCGAGATTCTAGAGAATCACAGAGCTGCAGGTGTTATGCTCCAGGACGGCCAGCCGCCTCCGCCACGCAGGTGCGGACTGGCCACAAGTGCGGACTGGCCATTAGGAGTACCGGGAGTCTTCCCTGGCCCGGTGCAGCCAGAGCAAAAGAAGTTTGGGCGCAGTTGTTTATGGCTCGCATCCACCGCAGTGTTTACCATATATTCCTGTGGCGAATATATGGAAGTATATATGGGAGAATATAATTACCTTCCCCCCCCAACAACATTGCCATGTAACGAGTGGGCCAGGTTGGAACAAAATTCCCTGTCTGAAGAGAATGAGGAACACGTGGGAAGAAAGGTACAACGACCCCCAAAGATAAGACAAAATTTTGATGGAGGGGGTTTGAAGGCGTGAGCAGTTAACTGAATGTGCACACCAAATCTGGTGGTGGTAGATGGTCTTGTGGTAATGTTGGCATGCCATTTACGTAGTGGAACAGAAAATAGTATCACAGTGCAGAGAGGTAATAATGATGGTGGGAAGTACCTGGTGATGTTCAAGTCAGGGAACAGGCTTAAGTGATAGGTTGGGAGGGGGGAGTGCTGGAGGCTTTTGTCACACTCCATTGGGGAATATGGTTGGGGGGAGGGTGCTTTGTCACATAGTTTGTTCACAGTGCTGTAAATTGGCTCAGGAGGCCTACAGTAGAATGAAAAACAAGAGGTTAGTGTTTATGTTGAAATTTTCATTGTTTGTTGTTGTGAAAAAGTATTGTCTTATTCAAGTGACTAAGATGAAAAAAGTGAGAGAGAATTGTAAAAATATGAAAATACAGACAGACCAGGTGGCGGTACAATGATATTCCTCATAATTTGATTTTATGCTAATCGGGATCATAGATTAATAAATCGTTAGATTAAGAAAAAAAAAGTCTGCTCAATAGTATGAAAATTACATGGCAACCAAGAGTGGGTGGCTATTCTTTTATTTTAAGAGGTTGCAAACAGTCATGGGCTTTATTATTGCGAACCTGAAACAGCTTGACACCAGGCAACAAGTAGATGTCATCAAATTTGTGTTTCTGGTAATTTGGTTACATGCACAACTAGTGCAGGAGATAAAGTAGGAGGGATCCTACACGTGGGTGTAATGAAATCTGACAACAATCATGGTCAATGCATGATCAATCGTTGCCAATGCATGATCGGATAATACAACAATGAGCCTTAGCTGTCCATGACCCTGTTGCCAGTTTACCTTTGCAATGTTTTGGAGGTGCTTTCACCCAGCCATGTGGCCCAATGTGGCCCTTGTCAGACTCACTTCAATCCACAATTTGCCCATTTTTCCTGCTTCTAATTTGAGAACAACTTGTGGCGTAATATAGCTTGACCAATTTTCACTATCCTTGCAGGGTATTTTCCCTTTCTGTCATTCATCCCGATGAGTAGACACAACTTTTCACTCAAAGTAAATATATACACATTGTAAATACACGTGCCATTAAAGTCGGCTAAGTTTACAGAGGTACAGTATGCACTTGGTTGTTTGGACATCTCACATATAGCAGCTACAAGTCCCCATTGCAGCGGCCCTGAATTCGACTCCGGAGTCAATTGCTGTGTATGACTAAATGTGAGGTTGCAGAGAGGTTGCTGTGTGTCACGTTGAGCGACACTCTCTGTCTCCTCTGTCCCCACTGTCTCTACATTTCTGTCTCTCATTAGCTGTCCTGTCCAATTAAATGCCATTGCATCAATCATTCAATAGGTCGATTATTTAACTCTCAACAGCCTTAGTTTGTGCCTGTGTGATCACAGCACGACTTTGATGCGCCAGGTGGATCTCTATGCCTGATCTCTCTTTGTTTTGCATGTATAATCTCAACCATTTCAAGCACAATGTAAACAAAGTATTTTCAGGATGACATGGGCTTGGGAAAAGTAGGTAAGCTGCAATGATATCACATGAATGTATACATTTTCTATTAATAGAAAAAAAAAATGAAAATTGAATTTCACAGAATTTGATCAGGTAAACACAATTCATCAATGAACATGCAGTTTCATTGTATCGGGTATTGTTCTCTCAGGCCTTGGCTTTCAGGAGAACACCAACACAACACCCATTTTCTACATTTTTCCACATCATTAACAGCAACTGCTGTCTGGGGCAAGCCACATCACACAATGCACGTTGGCCCTGCCTGATTTTTCGGCATTAGATGCATTATTTTCTTCTAGCTGTGACCCTCTTGCACTTATGCTGTATTTGGGAGATGGACACAGGATGGTGTTAGCCCTCACCTCTATTTAGGGAGATGCAGACAATGGCACCACAGAGCTGAGCTATCAGCTCTTCAAGGAAGCATCTGTGGGGTTTTTATTCATCATATATGCATATTCATATTTAGCTCATATGCAAACACTTCCATTTGTATAGGTTGTATGGATATGTTTATTTATATTGATTTCAGTCATAGGGGATTATCACCACATGTTTGCGACCGGTAGATTTAATGCAACGGTCACAAAAAGAAGAGAAGAAATTCGAGCATGTGATTGGTCGAGAGATCAGACCAACAGAAAGATGTAGTTTTATTCTTTGAGGCTAGAAATGGAGGTCGTATATAAACACGGACATGCAGCAAATACACACGTGCGACAAAAATGTTGCACATGCTGGCTCGATTAAAAACCTAAAATTGATAGATATGCACAAATGCCACCACAGATCCCTCAAATATTATGTTTCCGATAGCCATTTTCCACATTGAGTTTTGTTATGTTGTTTTTAGTATTATTATGGTATTAGTACACTCACTAAATAAACAAAATGTACATATTAATAGTTGGTAACTTCACAATGATAATTTCTAATTCAGTATTTATTGTGTCTCAATGTTCATCATTTCGATCTGTGGTGATTTATAATAATTTGTTGCAGACCTAGAATAGTTTTGATAAAAATTAAAATTGTATTTTAAAAAAAAATTGTAGATAAGTTAGAGGTTCTCTGTGTGAGGAAATATTTACAAAGCAATATAACCCCAAAAAATAGTAGTCTCATAACATTTGTTGGTGACGTGGCAAACATTTCAGTTTGCCTGTCTTGACCATGCAAAATGTAAAAGTGAGCACACAGAAATATGCAGTACTGTGGCTGGTAGCAAATTCAATTTCTCACCTGACATGTAAGAACTTGGAGCCAAACCTGGGATCCTCACCTTCATCAAATGAATGATTTCTAATAGGATGGAGAAAGACAATCTGCCTCAGCCTGATACCCATCAGTATATGATACAATTCTTCAGGATTGTGTACATTAACGCATTAATCACAGAAACACTTGGGGGCATGCTACAGAAAACAAAACTGAAAACTGAAAAAAAAAGTCATTTATATATGCACACACATATTTTGTAGGAAAGTATGTAATTACCGTAAAAAGGAAAAACCATCCAACCTGTTCATATCTTCTTCACCAAGTAAGTGTTTAGGGAGTGAGGTATAACTGCCAGGTGAAATAGGAGGTGGACCAGTTTTGTACTCCAGAGTACCAGTGTTGACAGGGGAAGCAATGGGATTTTCCATGGTCGTTGAAAATGCTGAAGAGGAAAAGTAAATTAGTAAATATTAAGAATTGTCTCACACAGACAGACACACACACATACACATACCTGTATGTATACAGTATATATAAATATATCTTATTGTGGATGTTTAAAAAAGGGACTTACGATGCGTGATATCAGGAGGCCCGTAGGGGTCTGAGAGATAGATGTTGGTAGACTTCCCCACCTTTAAGTAGACCACATCTGATGTCTTCTTCAAAATGGCAACAGCCTCCTCATGTGACACTTCTTCCAAACTATAATTGTTCACCTGTCCAGATAAAGATCCACATTCTGTTGTACATGTCATTTGTTACAGAGGCTGCTCTGCGACATCTTTAAACTCAGTTCAGATGGGTTTGATATGACCCATAACATGGGGAGACAAAAACTTTCCAATGACTTGTAGAATATATTACTGCTGCATCACGTTGTTGACTCTGTTGTGTTTTACCTGCGTAAAGCCAATATGCATGCAACAGGTGCACTAAGTTTAACACTGTGGAAGTGGAGTGCTTAATGTAAAACTAGACCCAGCATAGGCTTACTTTACATATAGATGGGCCAGCATCATCTCAGGTGAATGAAAGCTTATTCCTGATCAGCTTGCCTTTTCTTACTGTGTTGTAATGTCTAAGCACATCCAAAAGTGGAAAAAAAAACATCCAACACACAGTGACAGAAGAAGTTTTTAAGAAAACTGCTCCAGTCATCATTAGTTCAGACTCCTGCCCTTTCCCAACAGTTTCTTTTGAAGATATGTTACAAAAGATCATGTGTAATTGAGGAAAGGTGATTGACAAAAGAATGAGACAGGCAGTAAGAAAAGAACTGTAGAGAAATACTTTTTATTGTATGTTAAATTAATGTAAAACCTATTCTATACAGTATGATGCCTTTTGACAGAGCTTGTGCTCTGTGGTTGACATTTTCCTGTGAAGGAAGACAGTCATATGACAGACCTCATGTAGTTATCTTCCCTATTGCCTCTGTAGGACAAAGATATTTGTCAGAATATTTGCAATGCATCTTAACTTTTTATTTCCATCTATCCAGCTTGAAACTTAATATGCAAGTAAAACTTCCCTGGGATAGCATTATTGTTTTTGTTGTTGTTTTTGTTGTTTTTTAACATTTGTTTGGGTGTCACATCTCTCATGGATGTCATTCTAACTGGTGCTAGTGCATATATTTCACTAACAACCACATATACGGTAAATCACATACTTACATTAAGAGTTTTATCCAGCTTTACACTGTTGCTAGTTGATATTCTCAGTAATTTCGATGCAAATTCCAAAAAATAGACATTTCAAACACACTTGAAATACTCACCATTAGCAATCTGTCTCCAATTTGTAGTCTGCTATCCCTCTGTGCTGCCCCGCCATCAATAATTTTAGTGACATATATGCTGTTGTCACCAGGGATGTGTTGGTTCCCAACTCCACCTGCAATACTGAACCCAAGCCCTGCATATGCATGGATAGGAAGTTTGTTAATTTGAGGATTGATTGGAAAAATGTAAGTGAATTACCTGAGTATATTGTTGACTCAGAAAGAATGTGTATCCGTGCCTCTCAACCCACCTTTTGGTCCTTTCATGAGTTTGAGCTCTATTACAGTCTCTAGCATTGGCCTACGCCGTCGCACATGCAGTCGCACAATAGAGCCGGCAACCTTCAGGGCCTCTACTGCTTTGCTGTGAGAAACGTCTGATACATCTGAATCATTCACCCGCAAGATGCAGTCGTTAACTCTGGAAGAGTGGAGGAGTGTTGATTAGATAAATTTCATCTATGGGGACCATGTACATCTTGCAAGCAGTGTGGGGCTATTTTCCAGAAGACAAGAAATCTTCACCAACTGTAACAATGTGAACTTTTTTTTTTTTTTTTTACAGGTTTTTCTACTACAGTTTCGATGACTGTTAGGCTAGAAAACAAAACTGAATAAAAACAACTAATATAAAAATCATAAAAACTGAAATACAGTTATACATGTTTTCAAGATAATTACAGTTTTTCTCAGTCGCTTTGGTGCATTTCTCACATCACTATTAACATTTGCACAACAGTTCGTCCAACCTCCACAACATTTATTTATTTGTGCACATCATAGTAGCAGTTTCTCATTCCTTACAACAAATTGCAAATGCTTTTGGACATGCATCAATTGCTTTCATACAGCTCTGCTGTTTTTAACATTATCATTTGCTTATGTCAAGCAAATGTTTTTAAATCTTTTTTTTCTCCTGAAATGTCTCCTAAATTGAACAATATTCTCAGGTGAACGTCAGTTTTCACTGATGAGAAGGGCTGTGTGAAGTATTAGTTGCATTAGTTGAGGTGGGTGTATATGAGCGGCATTCTCATCGCCAAACGGCCGCATCACATTTATGTGATTACATCACAGCAGAGTCCTGCAGAGGCTGGATTTGCAACTCGAGGAGATACTTTCATTGCTGCATTGCAAGAGATGATATTCGCTGTGATGTAGATGAAAAATGTGGCCATACAGACAGCAACGTCTGGATGTGCATGAATGACTTACAGTGTGTTGTTCAGTTCCAATATGTACTGCAATATTGTTTACAGTTGTACACAGCTCAACCCAAAAGGAGTTTATGTTTGTTATAAATAAGGGTGTATTTTTTCTTTTGCAAAATGCTGTGAACAAATTAGAATTGCAAAGAGAATATATGCAGTAAAAATGTGAAACATAAAATATTCAGTGTCTGGTACTGAGTTACCTCACTTAATGCAGTAATGTGTAACTTTACTGTAGTTTTCAAATGGCTGTGTACATAGTAACTTGTTCATACACAATGGTGTCAGGACTTTTTATTTTGATGACACTGACACACTTTCATTGACAAATACTAGCTTTTTAGGAATGAACTATCCATTTTAAGCAACTGGCATGCTTTTGCAGGTAATCAACTAGGTTTTGCAGTTTGTACTACCGTAAAATTCGTATTATAAGCCACAGTTAAAATAACAAATTTAGCATCCTAAATGTTGGATGCGGATTATAAACCGGTGCGACCTATATACCAAGTTAAAGGGTACCTTCCAAGCCAAATTCATTTTCTGAGGGTTTTCTAACAGTCATATGTGTCCCTGTAGCATGGGTATGAGGCCCAAAAATGAAATAATTCTGTCACCTCATTTACTTGCTTTCTCCACCTTTGGCTGAAACAAGCGAATCTGAGCGTTGGAAACTTGTGAGGTGGAAGTCACTGGCCACTCCCCCCACCTGTAGTGGAGGCTGCTGTCCACCAGCCCCCCAGATAAGATGAGCCTTACTATTAGCTGGAGCTAGCATTAGCTAAATGGTAGTAACTGAAACAACACATATGATCAAAATAAGAGATTTAGAAAAAAAAAAACCAACCATTCTGAAATGTCCTGCTGCAGCCGCAGAATCTGAACATGTTCGGGAACGAGAACCTCTACTTCTGTGTCCGATTCTGCTTCAATTAGGTACGGTTGAACAATGGTGTTTCTGCCGTACAAAACAGCGTATTGTACGCTAAGAATGTATGCCAGTGAAAGCCGCATCCCCTGGCCAATAGGAGCGTGGAGTGGGTGTGGCCACACACAGCTCATTGATATTTAAAGGTACAGGCGCAGAAACAGCCCGTTCTCAGGAGAGCTCACTAGAGGGACTTTTAGACTGGCTGGAATTAAGTACCAAAGCTGAGTTTGTGGGGAAAAAACTTTTAAAAGAATGTTTTTGGGCCTCTGGCAACTAAATGAAATTGTGCCAAATACCACATGGAAGGTGACCTTTAAAGTGACACAGCGCCTATAAGCCACGCCAAGCTGCAGGGGGCGCTGTCAGACGGCATGCACGCTCTCCAACAGTGGGGCACAAGCCTGTCACCTAGCTTGCCACGTCGCTGCATACCGAAATTGGCATTTTCTTTGCAAAATGTCTGTGAACATTTCTAGGAAAAGCTACACAGCAGCACAGAAACTCGTCTGCTGACTAGCTTTTTATGTTCGACGCTTACGGTAAGCCTATTTTAAAATTTAAAATTACTGTATATTATTTGAATGTTATTATTCCATTTGTTGGCATATCTAGCGCGCTCTCTCTCTCTCTCTCTCCTTCTCTCCCACTGTACTTGTACTTGAAATGCAAGTGGCAGTTATATTGCCTAAAGTTCTAAGTGAGTGTCTGACTGTTTAAAATATTAATGAATGAAAACATTAGGAATAATTCGTTTGCTCTTTTCTTTTAGTAACAAATAGTTGTAGAAAATGTATTTTCCTGCGGGCTATATACCAGTATATATTTATTTCTGTCAGCCAGCTCTGAAAAATAAACTGCAGCCTGTATTCAGGTGCAATGTATAATCCAAATTTTATGGTAATTGTTTTGAGCAATGCATTAACTGTTGTGCAAATGTTAATATTGATGTGAGAAATGCACCAAAGCAACTGAGAAAAACTGTAATATATCTTATTTTCACCCACGTTAAAATAATCATATAGTTCAGTTTAATTTCCTTTGCCATATCCACCAAATTGAAATCATCCTAGCACAAAAGTACTAAGATTCATTGCCGATTTCACATAATGTGGGTTTAGATAAAGATAGGAGTGGGCCCTAATCTGTCCTAGTTAAACCAGAATATTGAAGTGGATGCCACAAACCTTACTCAAATTTTGCATACTTAGTTGGCGATCATGGAATTCCAGAGTTTCATGATGAAAGAGTGAACCACTCCCTTTCCCTCATCATACAAAAAGGCCTGAAAGCAAAGCTTTCACCTCTTTCATTACCTGTTACACCAACTCATACGGTTGCCTTGGCTTGCTAACCAGTCCCCCAGTAAGATTATGGGTTAAGAGACACATTCAGCGATCTGTTAATTATAACAAGCTCAACCCTATTTTGGTGTCTTCAGAGAGGAACTATGATGTGGGGAATAGAGAATTGCTGGCAATTAACATGACCCTGGAAGAGTGGCATGTCAGTGACATCACATGTCAGTGACATCTCACACGCCTGCTCAATCCCCTGCCAATCTCTCAACACCCCTGACCAGTTATTTTGGGGGACGTCTTCACAGGCCTGTGGTTCACTGATGGCAAACACCAATTTTCCGAAAGTGGACATTAGGGGTGTAACCGTACACACACTGTGGCTGATCTGATGTTTGCGTGTGTCCTATCTGGACTTCCTACACTTTGGTGAGTTTTGCTTTGGTTAAAACTCTGCTGCTGCAGCAACAGCTGATCCCTAAATGTTTACCGTTACT
The DNA here is from genome assembly GCA_903171835.1 of Mullus surmuletus. Classification (NCBI taxonomy): domain Eukaryota; kingdom Metazoa; phylum Chordata; class Actinopteri; order Syngnathiformes; family Mullidae; genus Mullus; species Mullus surmuletus. The sequence continues at coordinate 132,775 of CAESWR010001560.1, read as the reverse complement.
GCGCTATTGTTTGTGTTGCCGATCGAGGCTTCCTAAACTGTTTCGGAGCTTCCAAAGACACCAAATATCCGCTTCTAGAGTCTACAACTCACGGTGATGCGCTAAACGTGACGTGCTAAACGTCACCGAGAGTTTTCACCAAAGCGAAACTTACACATGTAAACATCACATCAGCCACAGTGAACAATGAAGGGGGATTGTTGGAGTTTCTGAGTCTATTTAAGTCAATAACCGGACGTTTTTAATACAAAAGCTGCACTGAGGCTCACGTGCAGCGGCGCGGACCAATCTGGCGACGCAGAAGTATAAACTAGGCTTAGAGCCTAGGCTTAGAGCCGAGTTTACACATCTGCGTTACTTTCCCTCACTCTTCTTCTCCATTTGTTTGTTTCTCCAACTGCTTCTATTTCTGTCGCTAATGACGGTTGCTGGCAGCTTTTAGGCTCATTACCGCCACCTTGATTGAAGTGAGAACTATACATGTACTATACATATACATGAATACATATACCGTTACACCCGTAGTGGACATGATTTTCTAAAATGTTTAATTTTTTGTACCATTGCCTAAGAATGCATTCACACCAACCCTGGTGAATTGAACTATAGTCTCCTCGGAAGGCCCAGGTTGTTAAGCAAGGCACGAATGTACAATTTAGTTCTGGTATGGATCAAAGAAGCGAACTGTCTGTCTAAAAACATGTTCTCCTCAAATTGTCTGACTTTTTATAATATTGTAGATAACCAAATCCCACACTGCTGCATCATCTGCCTCGTGTTCTTTGTTTTGCTTCAGTTTTCCAGATCTGTGGATGGACAATTTGCACTTCTGAAATAAGATCACTATTTTTCATCCATCAAAGAATTTGATTTATATGTTTACTCCATCTCACAGGTGCAACTCCATTGCATCCATCTGGTCTGCCAGTCGCATCTTGCTCCTCTGCCATAACATCAGATCACTGCTACTGTGGATTTCGGTTTGCTGCGATACTAACCAAGACTCATCAGTGTATCAAATGTGATCATGTAGATTATTTTCCAAAACAGAGGTGGGCACATTCATACATCTAATATGAGAATGTTCTATGGTCAACCCATTTTGGCAAAGTGTACTGAAATTCCTAGAAGCATGGGTAGGAATATCCTTGCCATTATCACAATGTTTATGCCTCATGGGAGATTAAACTAAAATTCCAAAACTAACCAAAAGCATTCATTCAGTTTTGATTTTTGGGACAACTTCAGCTGCAGAATTATTCTGAGACATTGGAAAGCACCCATTAGCCAAACATTTAATGAGTGGAAAGTTTCGATGAGTTAAACAGCATCATGTGAGATTATGTTTGCAAGAATAAGGGGTAGGAGACTGTGGTTCTGGAAAACTGGGATTACTTTATGGATTACTTGATTTCTGACAAGTAGGCTGAATGTAAAACCCTGACTAAAGGGCCTCTCTATACACATTCTAGTCAATTTTGTCAATGCAACTGCTATATGTGATTTCTAATCCTGTACCTCTGTATTATTATTTGTTTATTTCTTGTGGAACACCTAACCATATTCTTACTTTGTAGTCTGATTTTCCCTTTGTTTGTATGTAAGCTGTACCATATGAGCTATGTGTCATGTTTTTCCTAACAGTGACCAACATGTGGAGCAGCATGGCTCAGTAGATAGAGTGGCTTATCTTGTAACAGGAGGGTTATTGGTTTGATCCCCGGCCTGGTTAGCTCTTGTTGAAGTATCCCTGTTGTACTCCTTATTGCCCCTGATGATCATGTTAGCACCTTGCATGGCATCCTCCAACATTAGTATATTATTGTGAGTGTATAAGGATAAATTAAGTCATGTAGTGTATATATAAGCACATTGAGTGCCTTCCAGGCAGAAAACCATTACTTAAAATACAGCCTATTTACTATTTAAAGTACTTTTCCTTTGTGACAGCTTTTTAGGCATGAACGTAGTTACTGACCTCAGGCGTCCATCCTCTGCTGCAGCACCTCCGGAGATGATCTTGGTGATGAAAATGCCAGGGTCATCACCAATATGTGGATTATCTGTCCCTCCAGCAATGCTAAAACCCAATCCAGAGTTACCCTGCAATTATGGAAGAGAGACTGAAAACATTTATACCCCTTTCACACTGAAATTTGCGCGTCGATACAGGATTTTCTAACCAGGATCAACCCGCCTTTGTCTGGCATTAGGACGCTTTCAAGCTGCCAGTCGCGGGTCTGACCTCTCACTGTGAGGGCTGCATGCCTGTGTTTTTCTCTCTCGTTCGCCATCACGCTGAAGCGCCGAACACGGAAGTAAAGAAAGATCGCACCCATCAACATGCGTCTGCTAACACAAATAAGGAGGCAGCGTTTCTCAACGCAGAGACCCTCTGACAGGTTCTCCGAAAGCGCGGATGTCCGTCACATCATCCTCCGTGGTGGACGCGACGGCCCCTGGATGTCCGACGGAGCATCCGGACACTCACAGCCCGGGGAAACACTGCCACCTTCCCTGGAGGCGGCGGCCGGACCGCAGCCGCTTAAAGCGCTGCTTTCTGCCAACACGGAGCAGAGACAACCTGGTGATCGGTGCCGGTACCGGACCTTTCCTGGACCTTAGCTCCTCCTCTGAGGAGACTGTGACTGATTTACCAAAAAAGGACTGCACGGATGAACTGATCGAAGTATTCATGTCTGATAATGGGAAGCCACATTCTCGGCTGTCTGGGGGCAGCTTTCACTTTGCAGGCTAGCAAAGCCGAGCCGAGCCGCTAAACCCCCAGGTCGCTTGGTTCGAAACTAACATGGTTCGAAATGCTGCAACAACCCTCTCACATTGCCTAAAGTGCAGTCTGAAAGGGGCTTTACTGTGAGCAGTGTGAAATTAAAGTGATGATGACTATGATCAAAATTTACATTTTAAAATTAAATACTTTTTGTCCATTTGTCAAAGAAGGTGGCTTTAATTTTTCATGAAATCCCAGGCAACGACCTACAACAGTTCAACTGAGGCTATATTATCAGCACAAAATGAAAACACTTTATATGGGGCAGCAGAATAAGACATGTCTTTTGCTGTTAGGACCGCACTTTTTTGGTTTTGCGAATAAAAATGACTTGATAATGCATTCCAAAAATGTAACTCAAACTTGCATTGTGTCGTTTGATGATGTTTCTTACAAAACCCAAAGAGAATCGTTGTAGGCTTTACTGCTTGGAAGAGTGCATCACTGACATTGTGCGACTCTCAGCTCAACAACATGAGAAGACCACACACAGGGCTATCTATGTTAACAGAGCACACTAACATATACAACGACCCAGAATTGTAATTCATTATTTTAATTTCAACACTTAACTAGGGCCCCGCGGGGCTCTGGTGGGCCTGAGTTGTTTCTCATCCTTCAAAAGGCCATATCCTTCGACGTAGCCAATACTTTTGATAACGTATCAGCTTCACTGATGATACATATAGGAAATGCAAGACACACACAATCAAAAGAAAAGAAAAAAGAACATTAAAATCCATGCCTAAGATATACAAACACTCTCTCCAGTGAGTCCAAAGACAGGAGAAATACCTGATACACCCACTGGGGGGAGCTTGTGTATTAAAAATGCATTTTGACTTGCATGGGGCTTATCTGTGAATAAGCCTTCCATGCCTAAAAGGCATACAAACACTCTTCAGTACCTTCAAAGAAAGGATAAGTACATGGTACATCCACTGGGGGATGGTAGTGTATTGAAAATGCATTTTGACTTGCATGGGGGTTCTCCCTGAATAAGCCAAAGTGTCACTATCTGCATGTGGCTCATTGAAGTTTGAGGTGTCACCACGGCCACGCCCCTTAATGTAGGAAAATGATTTTCAGAACTTCTAATCTACACTATGATTTCTACTCACTTGCATACGGCTAATGTGTGAATAAGCCTAAAGGCGTGTTCACACCGGACGCGAGTGACGCAACCTGGGCAACGGCTTTACATGCAAATTCAATGTACAGGTGCGACTTGGCGCCACCTGCCGTCCTGCAACGAGACCTGCTAAATGGTAGCAGCAAGTCGTAAGTCGTGTTGCACAGGTTGCCAAAGTTGAAAATTTCTAACTTTGTGGGTGGCTCTACCACGACAGCCAATCAGCAGTGACTGTACCTGCTTCACTGGGCGCCTGCTGATTACTGCTGTGCCGGCACAGCACCAGTACCGGGGGTTAATGACACTGTGGAGCCATTTTACCGGACCGATTAGCGTTTAGCATTAGCACTGGAGACTGTCCCACTGTTGCAGCTTGCGTTTGTGTTGATCTGAGCCGGTGTGTGTGTGTGTATGTGTGTGCACAGCTGCGCAATGTGTGCGTCTGTGTGTGGCATGGATAGGGAGAGCCAGTGGAACCGCTCAGTGGAGGGAGGAGGTGAGGGGAGATACAGTGTGTAATTGTGTATTTTTCTGGGGTTTCTGGGACTGTACATCATGTCCAGAGCGGTCATAAATGCTGTCTCAGTCGTTGCCAAACTCACAAATCACGAGAATCTGGGTGTACAACTGAGTGGGCATGAAGTCACTGAGCAACGTGACGCAACAATAACATAAATTACACATTTTGTCCACTTTATTTACACGTGACGCGACTTGGGCGACATTGTGGCGTCGCGTCCGGTGTGACACTTTAAAGGCCACGTTCTACGTGGTATTTGACCCAATTTTATTTAGTTGCCAGAGGCCCAAAAACATTCTTTTAAAAGTTTTTTTCCCACAAATTCAGCTATGGTACTTAATTTCAGCCAGTCTAAAAGTCGCTCAAGTGAGCTCTCCTGAGAACGGGCTGTTTCTGTGCCTGTACCTTTAAATATCAATGAGCTGTGTTTGGCCACACCCACTCCACGCTCCTATTGGGCAGGGGATGCGGCTTCGCTGGTGTACATTCTTAGCGTACAATACGCTGTTTTTTACGGCAAAAAGGCCATCGTTCAACTGTACCTCAATGAAGCAGAATCGGACACAGAAGTAGAGGTTCCCGTTCCCGAACATGTTCAGATTCTGCAGCTGCAGCAGGACGTTTCAGAATGGTTGGTTATTTTTTTTCTAAATCTCTTATTTTGATCATATGTGTTGTTTCAGTTACTACCATTTAGCTAATGCTAGCTCCAGCTAATAGTAAGGCTCATCCTTTAAGAGACCTTCAAGAGTAATACTAAGGATAAAACGTTTTTATAAAACAAAATTGCTGTATTGTTTTCATCCAATACAAATCACCACACTCACAGATCTAATGTTCCCCCGTCTACCATACCAGAAGCTCCAACATAACACACCCTGTAGATGTGTGGAATTCAGTTCAATTAAAAGGTGCAAAACAGAATTCGGAGCATTTGATTTGTGTTGGCGATGCTCGCATCATCCCTGTTGTCAGCATCCTTGCCGCTTTCGTTGCTCTCCTCCGCAAGTCCATAGCAATATACCTTTGTCGTGTTCAGCAGCAATAACATGGTGCTCGTCGTGGCTCTAAGCTGCTCCAAAGGTAAAAGATAAAAACAATATGCCAAGTACTGACGCGTAAAATCATAAACTAGCCGGCTCACTTTATGTTCGTTGTGGTGTGACGTCAAAGGTCAACTGGTGTGGCCCAAGAACAACAAAGTACAACAGTGCTTATCGCCACCTAGCAGGGGAAGGTTTCTAACTGCAGCCATAGTCCGACTAGGCAGACTGCATGTATACGCTGTTTGGCCGTTTGCATAAATTATGCACGCCAGTCGAGCCAGACTCGAAGTCCGATTTCTGTGCGGATGTAACCGCCCTTGTTTACCATGCGCTACAAATCGATAGAAATGGTCAATAGTCCATTTTCAATTAAAAATGGCGGACTTCCTGTTGTTACCCCCGCCCCTGTGTTCAGCCCACAGTTCTGAAATTTGGTAGGCTTACAAAAGAACCCAAGAAGAATAGACAAGCCGCTTATGGGCCACGCCCAACAGGAAGTCCGCCATTTTGAATTGAAAATGGCACCATTGAGGATTTCTATAGATTTTTAGCGCATGGTAAATTAACTCCTCCTCTTAGGAATTTAAAGATATCCAGCTATAATTTCTTCCACAAGTACATATGACAGTGTAGATTAAAAGGTATCAAAGGAATTTTGGCACATCAAAGGGTGTGGCCTTAGCAAAGGTTCGAATACCAACAGTGCCTTTTTTGCAGAGATGAAACTTCGCCCATTGTCAAAATCTTCTGTGTAGAGCAAAGGGCGTGGCCATGTCAACGTAGCAAAATCAGGGGGAAAATGTGTTTTTTGCTGAAATTTGAAAATGCAATAACTTGACCAAACTTGGTCTGATCTTTGCTAAACGTTACTTTCATTCACAATCTGACCCTGAACAGATTTATGTCAAAACATCCTGAATATGTGACATCGCCACCTGGTGGCAACAGGAAATATATCTCTTCATTCTCTCGCTAATAAATCTTCTTTCGTCTTTACTCCTTGCAGTTTGGGTGTGGCCGTGGCAAAGCCTCAAAACTTCAATCACTGAGCCACATGCAAAATATGACACTTTGGCTTATTCACACATTAGCACATTAGTGAAAATTCATTTTTAAGAAACAAATCCTCATGGGGAACTAAGGTTTGAAAGCTGAAACTTGGCCAATAAGTAGACATTATAGTGTAGATTTAAAGTTATCAAAAGAATTTTCCCTACATTAAAGGGCCTGCCGTGGCAACGCCTCAAACTTCAGTGAGCCAGATGCAGGCCTTTCAGGGAGAATCCCCATGCAAGTCAAAATGCATTTTATATACACTACCATCCCCTGGTGGATGTACCACTTCCCCAGTCTTTGGAGGCACTGAAGAGTGTTTCTATGCCTTTCAGGCATGGGTGGCACAGATAAGCCCAATGCGAGTCCAAATGCATCTTGAAGAATTTTTTTTGAATGTGTGTGTCTGTCCCTTGCGTTTCCTATGTTTATTGGTAGTGAAGCTGATAATTTATCAAAACTATTTGGCTATGTCAAAGGGTGTGGCCCTGGCGACGCCTCGAGTTTTGTACTTTTTAAGGGTGAGAAACAACTCCAACCCGTGCTATTGCAGGGGTAGATTACGGCCGGAAAGGGTGAAGGCCGAGGGGGCGACGGCCAGGGCCCTGCGGGGGCCTAGTTTACAAAGGTGATTTATTTTAATGTGATGACAACCTATGCCACAGCTGAGACCTCCATTTTAAATTCCAACTGTATAGTTTCATATAGTTGTCTTATATTCTTATGTATACTTAGTTCCCATTCTGTAGCATTTGTTAAAGAATTATTCAACAAAAATTACCTGTTTTTTATGGCAAGGAATGTCTGAAGAAACAGAATTTGTTGATATGATGAGAAAATATTGAAAATACAAGAGTGAAGTAGTATAATAATAGTATATTTTCTGAAAGTCAAAGAGAGACCTGTTATACTAACCCGTTCGAGAGTGATTTCCTCAAATTCGTATTCAATTTCTGTGCCATTGACCTAAAAACACAAAAAGGAAAATATTTATTATATTATTATTAATATTTATTTTCTGTCTTTTATACACATTATTTCATGCTGTTGTTGAATAATTAAACTTGAAGCCAATGTTCAATGCTACGGTTTGGCTCTACATCAAAGCGTACTCTAACTCTAAAATCATCACATATTTTCTAATTAATTATCAAGTATTTGCTTAGCACCATAGCTTCATGTATTTCTTTTGATCTAAAATATTGTGAGAGCTGCTGGAGAGGATGGTCTGTAAAGAGTCCTTTGCTAGTCTTTTGTTCATTACAAATGTTGATAAATCAACACTAAGACTTCATTTGTTTTACCAAGATAAGTTACATTCTTTAACTGCAACACACCAACATCCCACATTAAAGGAGCAGAAAATGCATTAGAGAAGAAAGGATTGCAACTCACATAAGGAACAGACTCCAATGTGTCTGTGTTGACAATTATTGGGGCAGGGCTGGCCTGTAAGACAGAGTGAAAAAATGTGACTATGGTAACATGAGAATGTCAGGGACCATCACAGGCCTACGTGAATGAATGCATCTGCCTGCAAGCTGGCAACTCATACTTACATTTGCTTAATGAAGACATACTGTAAACCACCCCCTCTAACTCGCTCTCATAGTACATGGCTATTTCCAAATATGTGTTATCGGCTCTACTCTGATCACCTTTTTTTTGCATTTCCATAAGGAAAATATACCAAGTACTATATAGTACCACTTTTTTCATGTCTTCTCACCAGAGGTTAGACATATTGGAGAACTGAAAAACCTCAAGCTACAGCTCCAGCATCTCCGCAGTTGTGCGGAAGGTCAGCCTGTTGAAACAGTAAAGTGATATTCAAGCCGTGTGGATTAACTTTAATAAATGTAATTCATTCAGAGAGAAAGAAAGTCATCATCAAAATAGACTATTTTTAAGTGTGTGGATGGCACATAGTGCTAACACCCGTGCTGGGAGCCACCAAGATATTGTGTGCAAGTAATGTTGCCTTCATGCCTTCAGAAGATGAAGGTGATAAGCCTAGAACTGTTGGGGGAAAAACCATCAAAATTACTCGTACAGGTCTTGAAAAAATACTTTGACAAATTTGAGCAGAGCTCATCATAGCCACCCGACCACCCAGCAAGTGAGTTCACTAGTGATCAACGAGTCATCTGTCATTGAATGAATGTGGAGCAGCACCACAGACACAGTGTCTGTAGTGCTGTCTGATGTTGTAACCTATGGATCTTTTACAGTTTTTCACAATTGCCTATACACATTCTCTGTACAAAACAATCAGTGGTCTAAACCTGACTGTTGAATCTATCAGTCTTTTGGAGAATCATTTATCAATTTGATGAAGTTAGTAGTGGCTAATGTAAAACCTCAGTGCAACAGGAATTCATTTGAGATGATATACCCAGGGGAAAACGGCAACCAAGGGTAAAGGGTAGTCGGAGTAAATTATCACGCACTGATTATTCCTTGTGCTTACAGAGTTTGTTTTGGGGGTCTTCTAAAAAACCTATTCCCAAGACCAGTGAAAAGAAATGTTTACACAATGTGACAAAATAATATAAAAAGGAAAAATGCACAGGAGGACTATTCCCAAATTTACAGAGATTTGGATTGGATGGAAGTTCTTTCGCAAATCATACCATTCCAAAATAGCATCAATGGGGCAACATCAACCAAAACCTCAGATGCAAACTTGCTCAGTACCTTCGCTTTAGTCTCTCCAACTGGGCCTGAATGGCCATATTCTAAATGATAAGCCCCTCCGAAAGGGCATGAAAAACAACAATAATCCACTTTTTCCATGTACATATCCATAATAATAAACGCACAAATAATCACACAGAAAAGAAGCTCAGGCAGTGAACATCAGACCTTCAAAAACCCTAAAAACAACATGATTAGTAACAAACATTTATTGGCCAGGGGACCGTTTTCCCTGTTACATGTTGGTATACAGCTACACCCTGTTTTGCCAGGTATGACATCTACCTGAGGGCAGCTGTGAAGGACTTGGCAGCTGTGGTAAATATGTATGTCTGCCAGTGTGTAGCGCAGATAAGTGGGCCCTCACTTTCACTACAGGACAGTTGGGCGGTAGATAATTGGGGATGTTGGGGATGCATTGGGGATGCACGCTTGCACCATCTGATGGCATGAGCGCGCACTGCCCGTGATTAATGGCATAGTCGCTCCGTCGCACAGTTACAGAGAGGAAACGAGAGTGAGTTTTTTCTGCATTAGACTGTTAACCCCAAGGACCTTGATCTGGATCCAGACCTGTGTCTCTAAACCAATCACATCAACACTGAGCATGCGTACTTGGATGCTCTGATGGGGCATACGCGTGCAAACACGTGTGAATTAGGAGAGTCTTTTTCCACCTGATAGGGACCAATAAACCAGAGTTAAAATTCCAAAACAAATTATAAGCAATTTCAAAGTAGTTTCAATTCACAGACCATTAAAAATATAAATAACAATATCATTTTGAAGAAATCCTGATCAAATTTGGCTGTATTTCGTTTTGGTGCCCCGAATGACATGTCACCAATTCATAGTTAAGACACACTTTTACACATACAAACTATTATACTCTTTTAGCATCTGGACCTCTGATGACCAAACTGTTGAGTCTTGCCACAACTGGATCAGGCACACAGAGACCGTTCCCTCACTCCATGGCAAGGGAGGAAGTCCTCTGTTCTGTTCATCATGAGGCTGAATGAAAAACCACACTGACACTATGTCAGTGTTATGAAAAAAGGGTGACAGGTTTCAATAAATGTTTTTATTTTTGGGACTGTGCTGCCAGACTTGAATTAAAAATGTGTCAATTTTTTCTGATCCAAAACGGTCTTGATATTTGAAACTATCTGTGCTATTTTCAATTACGGGGATATAATATTTTTCTAAAATTTACATACCGTTTCTCTTTACATTTTTGTCACTTTTCAGAAATAAGTTTGCAAGCAATGGAACATTCAGTGCAAGGTGTCATTGTGGTTGCACATAATATGTAGCTGCTCTTCTTGCGCCTCAAATAAATTAAACGCTTGGTGTTTAAAATGTGAGCTTTCTGACCTGTGAATCATCCTCGGTGCCACAGTGTCTCTTCTTCAGCCTCTCTGCAAAGGTCTGTTTCCATTTGCAGACAGTGACTAATGATGTCCATTTCCCTTGAGTCAAATTAAGATTGAGCCCAACATTTAATCCTCCTAGATCTGGGGCCCAGCCCCGTAAGACTTCCATGGAAAGTCTTTTCTTGAGGTTCCCCAGGCCCTCAGTGCGTGGAGGAGATAGGAGGTTTGGGGCACTTCCTCCATGGATAGCGTAACCCAGTGACGAATTGTTCATCATACTATCCCATCGTCGCTTTCCGGTAAAGCTCATTATGGACCTAGTTTTGTACATCCAAATCACCGTTGCAGATCTTAGTGCACAATCCATAAAGCTTTTACAAAAAAATAAAATAAAATCCAGGTGAGGGTAAATGCTCAGCAATCAGCCACATCTTCAGAGATGAATTCATCCTGTTCCCTAGCAACAACATTCATTGCCGGAGCTGAGGTGGATTAGCTCAGCATGGGACAATTTGCAGCTGCAAACAGAACATTATTTTCACCAGAACAATGGCAGCAGTGAAGCTGGGGAGAGCAGATGGGTGATATTGCTCTGGGGGTTACAAGCTAGAGAAAACACTTGCAACACATACTCAATATATTTGATTGGGTGGGAGCTGCAGTGGCTGAGCCAGTTAGATTTAGACAGAGAAGAGTGATGGGCAATAGACCCCTTGATATAAGCTACATCGAGCATAATTAATGCCTGGGGGGGGGGTGAGCTCTGTCAGGACACAAAAACTAGATTAGAGGCAGATCAATGAAGCACATCAGGAAAAGAGGTGGAGCAACAGTGCTCCATGACACAAACAACAAAAACTATATAGGTGGAATTGAAATGCAAACATCAATGATGCACCAATTCACATGTAATGTTGAACACTATTGTCTAAAGTTTCACAGTAGAGCAGACAGGATAAATTGAACTGAAAATTAGTCTGCCGTTTCTCTTCTCATTTATCTGTTCTTTCTTTGTGTTTTCTGTTTTTTAATTTCATTATTTGTCAGTTATATCCAGTTGCACTGGCCACTTTCATTTTAATTCCTCTTGTCTATAGGTTTCAAGGCGATATGTGATTTCTGGAACAACCATATCAATTTATCAAAAAAGTAATAGCTTAATGAGAATACACTAATATTATGAAAAAGCTTAGGAAAAATACCACGACCCAAATTTTTTGGGAGGAGGACACATCAGCAGAAGGTTATTCTTTTAGTACTATAATCATGACTTAGTTCTTGTATCATTATGAGAAGAAAGTTGTAATGTTACAATATTATTAAATTAACACTATGTAGGTCTCTAATGGCAGCCTTCATCAGCTATTATCTTAGCTGCTTCTCTCCAAAGCACATGTTTAGGGGTTTAACAAATAGAATTGCTACAAAACACTTTGAAACCTGGGTTTTCAGTTTACAGCCTTGAGAAAGTAGTCAATGTTTCAAACTACATTCACCAAACCTGAACCAGCAGTCAGATCAAACAATCAAATCAAATAAAAAAATTTGCTCTGGGTCCAAAACTGAATACTTAACCAAATACATTTAAAGATATTTGAAATAAATAAATTAGAGTAAAATGACCACAGAGTAGCATTACACACTCTATCATGATATGGAAAACACCCCAGGAAAAACAGTCAATCTTTTAGACAAAAGTAAGTGCAAGGTTGATACATCCCCCTCTCAGCATCAAACTCAGAGACTTTCTCACTCGCGGTGACAACGACCGCACAACAAAGCACCACATAACCCAACCAAGTGAACAAGTTCCCTCAACATCTCTCCCCACAACATGGCACAAAACATAAAACAACACAGAACAGAACTGTCACACTTCGATCCTTCATAAGCTGTTTCAATAAAACAATGATCATATCACAAGCGTCATATTCTAGTATTTGAATAAATAAAATTTAAAAATTACTTAATGATCTGCTGTTACCGACCGCCCAGCCCCTAATTGAAGTACTTACTTTTTTCCACTTAGAGCACTGCACACAGGCCAGAGAACTTATTCCTGCCAGGCACAAACTCAAACTGTCAAACTTTGAGACAGAGAAAATGCTCTTGCTCATAAACTTGCTGTACACAGTACTTCCAGTCATGAATCACTGTGTGTAAATGACAACACTGTGCTGTTATCTGACCCCTATTTTCAACATAAAGCACACATGCGTCTAATGCAAATGTTCTTTAGTAAGTGCAAATGTGTTTGGAACAGAGGTTGAACAGAACAGAACTTGTCTCAAGTTGCAAATTTGAGGATATGATTTAGTTAACAAACACTAATGGACTTGACACAGATTACTCCAAAATCATCACCTTTTTGGTTGAAGGTCTGAAGTGTGTTGGTGCTATATAATCATAATAATATGGGCCAAGTCAACATGGCTAACTTTGTTAACTCCAGAGGTTAGAGTGTGCCCACTGCTAATTGGATTTCATCACATGACATTTGTAACACTGCTGCTGTCTCTTTTTTATGCATTTTAATTTCTATGAGCCAACTCTCATAGTCAATTTGCTAAATGTTGACTGCTAGATATGTATTATCTGTTAAGAAATAAGCATGAAATTGCAAAGCGTTTTACAACTGAACAACATGTGAATTTGTTTGCTTTTTTATGTCATTAAAAGACTCAAAAGAAATACAGGGAATGTTGAGACGAATTGTGACCACTTTTCTGGCATTTCACAAATTACATAGAAAAGTTTTGAACTTCAAAATTTCCTCCCCATCCTCCTTCAGCACTTAGAACTAGAGCTGAAGCCGATGCCAAAACCCCCGCACTGTGATAACATTTTCATTTAACGCAAATGACAATGCCAGTAATGTGAAGAAGAAACCGTTATGTAGGGTTTGTTTCAAAACAGTTGCAACAAAGAGTATCAATACAACAAACAACGTTTCACAGCTGGGAAAAAAACACAAGTGGAGGGATTCTTCAATCATCGACGCGCCAAGTCAATCAAGAAAATAAAAGCCGGATGGTGCAAAATGATGTACACTCACCATCAGGGACGTTTGCAACACACAGCATTTTGAGGAATGCTACAAGCATTTGATAAACTGTACAAATTGCTATGGAAAAAGTTGCCATCAAAACGGCTATTCCAACATCGTACAACAGAGAAAGACAAAAGATAGTGAAGAAGGTCAAAGATGTTGTCTTTTACCCTTGTCAGCATAGATACATATGTGGTCAAACTAAATATGACGCCTACATACACTTGACTACACACTATATAACTGCTGACGAGACCCTGCACTCCAAGTGTTCAGAGACCAGATACATCCCAGGTAACTATACTGGTGACACACTTGGGGACTGGATGCACACAAACTTGTCCAAAGTTGTAATGCATCTCCAATGGTCTTATAACAGGTGGAAACATAATTACATCAGATTTGTATAAGAAATATTTATTTTGAGCCAACTGATAGTTATTCCTCCATTTCTGGGGTCAGCAACCCCTAGCTACGGCTCCGCATGTCGCTCTTACATCCATCCGCAATCTTTTATTGCTTAAAATATGCATGACAGCCACTGATGTGCAACAATGGAGACATGCAATTCAATGAGCTTTTCAACGTCCAGTAGAAACACGAACACTTGCATTTGGAAAGTATGCATTTGGACCCGTGTCTATCTTCAGATTCACATACGTATGTGAGGAGGTCTTTAATCAATCATTAACTGCATTAAAAATAAATATCACTCATGCCTCAAAGGCAACGGATCACAATCCTGTGGATGGAGGGGATGTCTTACGATGCTGTGCAATGAGGTTATGAATATGGTTCAGGATTCAACATACATATATTTTTGTTCAGTGAAATAGTCCTTTTTTTATTCATAGATAAGATGACAGCCCACAGAAGCTGATGGCATATTTGGTTTGCAGCAGCAACACACTATACATTTTTATACGTGGTGTAAAGGTAAAAATGATACATGCAGTATTAGCCTCACTTTAGATGTTCAAAGGGAAACTGATCCATATGGCTCTTTGAGTTTTTAAGGTTGCCCCAGCTCTATTTTAAAGATTTCATTCCTATTAAACAAGTCTTTTGTAGTTGGAAAAGTCAAATTTGGGGGCTTTTGGAAAGCCTTTTGTATCATAAGGTCGTTTAATACTGACATATACAGTTTTGTATTGCTGAATAATGTCTCCTAATGGAAACGCTTCAGAAAAACTGGACAACCTTGCCAAGAAATGTTTTTGGACCACCAGTCTTCATTTTGCAAACACCAGACCCATTATGGTAAAAGAAATTCCCCAGATCCAATAGATACATCTCTAAGGTTTAAATTAGCCTTAATATTGGAAAATGTCAACTACTTCCCCGCTAATGCATCATTAAAGAAATACAGGGCAATATTTTTGGACCTCAGTGTGCAACGCATGTGTTCAGCACAGCTGCACATGTGCGCGTGAGGAGAGATCAATCGCATAAAGCACTATGGCCATGTCAACCAGGCGGAAAAGAAGCTCCTGGCCCTGATGCAACACACGTGTTCTATATTGGCGTTATGGATAAAATGTTGCCCCGTATTCCGTAAAACATAAGCAGTTCAAGATCAATAGGAAGTCAAATATTCAGGGGTGACTCAAGAACTACTATTAGAAGCACATCATTTCTAACTAAGTAATTGATATGAAGAAATGTTCCAGTCACTGGCTAAGCAGAAGCCTTACTATTTTTGGTTAGTTATTTTATCTAAATGGCCTCTATTAACTCTATTAATATTTTTCCATTTTTGTGGGGAAACAAACCCATCATATGGGGAAAGATCAAGGTCATGGTTAAAAGCTTGTTAGCCTTAAAACAATTAATTGTGGTTATATACTAAGGTCAACAAAACAGAAAAAAAATGTTCCTTTAATTTTCATATATAATTTTATATAGTTGAAGATAAATGATCCCATTAATGTAATTCTAATTATGTGCAACTCAGATTTTCACTGTTATAGAAATTCTAATCTTGGAATACATCAAAAAGACAAAAGGCCTAAACATACTCTGGTGGACTCCGCGGAGGTCCGCTTGGACTCAAAGCGAACGTCCACAAGCCCTATGTGCGCAAAGCTCAATTTTTACGACCAAGCAGACTCTGCTCCGCCCACTGGTGTCATACAAAACACTGCTCGGCATGTATTTTTCACATCGACCCGCATTAAATATCACACCAATCTGCATTTCGCTCTTGTTGCGATAACTGACTGCAACACTTGGAGCAGCCAGTAGCAAGCACTCTGTGCCTTCCTTTGTGCAGCATTGACGGGTATCACCGTCTCTTCATTTTAGGGTTTTGCAAAGTCTGCAGGCAGAGCAGCTCCTCTTCCTTGTGGTCATTGTAGGACGCCATGACAGAAAAATGTTAACAACTTCCAAGTTTTGTGGGAAATGTAGACTTGTAAATGTAAACTTTCTTTTACTGTTCGAACAGCTGTATACAGTACAATTTGTAACATCCTTTGGGCCCTTATATGCTGTCTGCAGTGTTTTTTGTATTCTGTTGTTAATTCAACTAAAGGTCTAAAGGACTTTGACTTTAACATCTGGTGCTGTGATCAATGCTAATCAATGCCGAGCAAGTTGTGAAGGCTAAACTAGGTTCAAAGCCAGTTGCTTTTCTTATCATCTACCTGCTACCTATTTCATCTAGCGCACACACGCTATTGGTAATGTTTCAATATTACATGTTGAATCAAGCTAAAAGTTAAGAGAGAATGTGATTGTAATTACTTTATCCGTTATTTTCCAGGATTATAACCTGACATGAACTGATCTGAACTGAACTGAATTAAGTTGAACTGACTTTATTTGATATGACCTGATCTGATCTATTCTGACCTTTCATCCTACCAAGTAATCAAGTTGTAAATTGAGATCGTTCTATCAGTAAATTCTACAAAGACAAGTCTATGTGTTCAAGTTATATACCCAAGTGCGCTAATCCTTTCAGAGGATGAAGATCCGAACAATTTCCAACTCAGGAACGTAGTCTTGTGCTCTTCCGACATTGTTGCTGACTGCTGTTCAGCTACAACAAGTCGATTGAGTCTAGCAGCAGAATGGCACGCAACTAGAGAGGCCCTCTCACAAGCATCAGTATCTAACTTGCGACTTTAGAAGGACGATGGAATATGAAAGAAAAAATATTTGATAAATCCAAGCTTTTGTGGCGATTTTTCAAATATAAGTTAAATTGTAATCATGTAAAATTCCAAAAGCAACTGAAATTTTATTACACATTCTCTCCCAGTAACATAACAGATTACAATTATGTACATTTTGTAATTAAATTAGGTAACTTTGTTACATGTAATTCTTTACTTCCCAGCACTGGTTGGGACACGCCTCAGGCTTCCAGAGCCTATAGAGTTTAACTTACTAAACGACTTTTTCTAACATTAAAATTTGGCAGGATGGTTAATAAGACATCTGTCTTTTATATAACTGACTCAAAACACAAATATATTTTCATTTTACTTCTTTTTCAAAGCTCCTTGATACAACAGACCTGTTGAATCAAAAGATTGCCTAGTAGGTGCAATCTATTCGGTCGATGTAATGTTGCATCAGGGTTCTCAAGAGGACTTTAAATTGGTGGCCAGGCTGGAGGCGAAGATCCATCAATTAATACCTAGAAATAAAAAAGATGCCCCTAATTTCTATAACTGGGGAAGCTTTAGTTATGTAAGTTACGCTGTTGAACCAAAGAAAAGTAGAATATTAGGAAATTATATTCAAATCAGCTCCAAGAAAGAGATTATAACTGTTAACCAATATAAGTCATATCAAGTGATAACTCAATCTCCCTGTACAAAAATATTTAGATTTAGGGTATGCTGGACTTAACTGCAGCTTTTGAAACCGTTGACAGTAACATCCTGCTCAGCAGACTCCAGTGGTGGTGTCGTGTGCCAGGGACCGCTTTGCAGTGGTTCTCTTCCTACCTGACAAACTGCTTATGCTATGTTACTATTGGTGAACATAACTCCCCACCATCCCCCTTGAACTGTGGAGGGCCCCAAAGGTCAATTTTAAGACTGATCCTTTTTTCTATCTATATGCTCCTGCAATATCATGCTCAAACACGGTATCTCCTTCCATTGCTGTGCGGACGACTACTAGCTGTAAACCAAACAACCTCACTGAGCTTTCCCGCCTATCCAACTGACATCAAAACATTTTCTTCAGCTGAACTGAAATTCTTATCATAGGCCTCGAACACCGGATGGATCTTAGATGGAGTCATCTCTGGGCCCTCTATCTGACAATGCCAAACCTGTCTCCAGGAACCTTGGTGTTCTGTTTGATCTAACCTTATCTTGGAGGACCATGTTAGCAGGCTGGTCCGGACATGGTTCTACCACCTCAGGAATCTTTCCAGAATAGGGTCCACGTTGAGTTTCAAAGACTGTGAAATCATTGTTCATGCTTTCATGTTATCCTGACTTGATTATTGTAATTGTGTTTTGACATGTCTCTCACAGAAATCTCTCAGCAGACTTTAGTTGATCCAGAATGCTCTTAACTAGATCAAGGAGAAGGGATCACTCCCATCTTAGCATCTCTCCATTGGCTGCCAGTAAGCTTCAGAATAGACTTTGAAATTGTATTGGCACGTTATGCTCTTGTCTCAAATTACATTTTAGAATTATGAACCCCATATGTGCCTGCTCGCAACCTGAACTCCTCGAGCAGTAACCTGCTCGACTTAACTAAATCAAGGTTGAAGACCCCGGGGCCACACTGCCTTTGTGGTCTTCTCATCTGTAGAATAATCTACCTGAAGAATGCAGATAGGTACATTCACTGTCCTCCTTTAAAACCCTGCTAAAACACACCTGTACCATAAGGCCTTAGACTCCCCATTATAACCCTGATGATGTGTCTTTTCCCAGCCCTCTGCATTTCACTCTCCCTCATCCACTTTCTATGTCTCCCTCTCTTTTCCCCTCTATCTTCTCCCTTCCTTGCTCTACTGTCTCTCAATCTAATCTCTTTCCTCTCCCTTTCTTCTTCCCATGTGCCGTAGTGTAGTGACAGTATATTTGTAACTGTTGTAGTATCTGGTATACTGTGTTGTTCCATCATCTATGGTATGGTTAATTATCTGCTTAGTAAGACTACGCCTTTTTGAGTTACATGTACATCGTGTGGCATATAAGGGAGTGTTGTATGGTTTATTACGATCAAAGGTCATATATTGAACTCAATGACATGCCAAGATGCTATACGTAAGGTATACATTTGCTGACAGGAGACATTTATTTGTTGTGCATGACAACTTCACACTTCCAAAATCACCCTTTTATGTAGGTCGAGACAAAGTTCACAGAGAAGACAATTGTATTTAAAGATGTCCATTTCACTTGTTGGGAGAGAGCTCTCCAAATTGGCGCATGGAGGTCCTTTCAGGTTATTTGATACTATTCTATTCTGTAATAAAAATCCTTAAATTATTCTGACTGGAACTTTTCAGCGGTGGCTCCTTCTTCACATCAACGGATCAAAACAGTACACTGTATTTCTTGTTAACCTGACTGGTCTAAACAGATGACCGCCCACCATGAGTTGTGGATCTGCTCAAGGTTTGGGTACATGCAAGCAATTACATGCAATTGGATGCAATAGCAATGCAAAGCAGTGCAATAGCAATGCAATAGCAATGCAATAGCAATGCAATAGCAATGCAATAGCACCAAAATGGCCCCAAAATAGCCCCACGATAGCACTGCATTTGCATTCAATAAGCGCAATAGCCATAGCAATAGCAACGCAATTACTGTGCACTAGCAGCAGGGGCGGAGCTATGGGGGGGGCAGCGGGGCCACTGCCCCCTCTCCTGTCCACGGGCCCCTTCCCCCAAGTTTGCTTACATACCCCAGGACCGACATCAGAAATATACTCAGCACTTTTCTTTCTATTTTATACAATTTTTTTCTTGGTGTTCATATTTTACAGATCAGATTCATTTATATAATATTCCCCCTTGTTGTCAAAATACAGTATGCCAGAACAGTTTCAGTTGTTCCTTATCAGGCCTTAGTTTGTTTGATTCACTGAAATACTCATTCATTTATTAATACATCTTTCATTTTACTCCCTCTATTGTGCTCTGACATGTTCTATATAAAATTCGATGTTTATGATAATGTAAACTTCAGCAAGAGCCCTCATAGATGACATAGGTGAAATAAGACCATTGGAAGACTAAATATAGTGGGTGGGTACAATTTAACCTCAATGATCAGCATCTGTGAATTTATTTTAGCCTCAGCACACTCACGTTTAGTTAAACATGTTGTTGTCTGGCTGTGTCTTTAAAATATTGTGGCTGTTTTTACAGATGCAATAGCGATTTGTTTTATGCACAGTAGTCTCTGTTCTTGCATTTTGTGTCATATTTTAAAATCATGCTATTGTTGATACCGGCACACTCATTGACAAAAAAATTTCAAATTGGCACTCGATGTCACAAAGGTTGCCGACCGGACAAAGAGGGTAGATGGGTGGCACTCTTGAATAATCAAAACATCACCATTATGAACATTTATGTTCCTAATGTGTTCTCTTCAGACTTTTTTCATGAAATCTGTAATGTTATAAGAACTATAGGAAATAAAAATGTTATACTTGGAGGTGACTTTAATCAAGTCACAAATCCTCAATTGGACAAATCTGGGGATAGGCAGAGGTCAATTCATACATACACAGCTATAGACACGATCATAGATGAACTGAGCCTTGTTGATATCTGGCGGACTCTTCACCCCTTAGAAAAAGATTTTACCTTTCTCTACCTTCTCTCACCCACACCGATCTCACTCCAGAATCGATTACTTATTAATATCCAAGAATCTTGTTAACCGGGCCCAAAACAATTCAATTGTGAATATTGTCATTTCTGATCATTCTTTGGTAGATATAACCATAGACAGCCTAGATAAAGAGAACAAAACACTGTGTTGGAGATTGAACAACACAAGTACTGGACATACAATGACAACTCTGTCAGGGGGAGAAAGCAGGGAAGTTGTTAGCACACAGGGTGAAACAAATCACTACACGAAATATTCACAAAAATGAAGTACTTACTGAGAAAAAGAAAATCAATTAAGTGTTTTGCGACATTTATCAAAAATTGTATACACCATAGGGAGAAGTAGAAGTATTTCAGTCTGCATTTGGAAAAGGTCTACTCCCTGCAAGTTTGAGGAAAAGTAATTCACAATAATTCACAAATAAGAGAAAGATCCCCAACAATGCGTTAGCTACAATGGCAAACAGACTGGACAACATACTCCCTACAATCACGCTGTAAACCCAGATTTTGTTTCTAATTAAACTTAAGTAAAGTGATCATTACTTAAACTTTTATGTTTTGTAAAAACCTGCTATCATTACTAAACAACATTAATTGATTGTACTATTTAGCTGAAAAATGAATTGCACTAATCGGGTTTAGTAGAGATAACTTGGTATGTTACGTTTTATAAGAAGAGGGAGCGGGCTAATTAACAAAACGTCCTGGGTCACATGGCCTGCGCAACGGTCAGTAACAGTGCTTGCACGGAAGTCAACACTAACTCGGCGGGACGAGCACAGGAAACTACAGCAGACGGTCTGACGTTACACTCGCCAGGAAAACCTTGAACTGTTACGCCTGAAACCCACCGCATACGGGACGGTCAGCGCTCCGATGCGGAACAGCAGGCGGATCGAAATCGCAAGCATACAGCGCCCACCGCATCGACGCCGCTGCGGCAGGCGGAGTAGAGCCGCTTGCGAGATCTCGCGAGACTTTCTATATACATCGCAAGATCTCGCAAGCGGCTCGCAAGGTCTCACGTGTTGTTCCACCGTGAGACATTGAAAGATCGGTGGTATATATTAACACTCACAGCCACCACAAACCATCGCTCCCTCCCACAGAAACCCACCAGCTGACCGTGTCGTCAGGGTGTGAAATGACCGCTGAAAGACCGTTGAATCTTGAGTTGAACCCTGACTCCTCACATTATCACGTGAAGTCGGGTTCAACATATTGACTTTATTTTATTTTGAAAATTAACCAGATATTTTACTCTGTAGCCGCATAGAGCTTCCGCTGTCGCTCGCGCTGCGCTGCACTGAATCGATGCGCTGTGGTGTGGCGTCCGGCAAAAATAGAAGCCTTGCGTATCCGATCCACCGTACGGCAGCCGGACTCTGTGGAATCACGCACATTGATTATAATGGTTGCGTATTCCGCATCGGAGCACAGCCGTTCGGGATGTGGTGGGTTTTGGCCGTTAGTATCTAAAATAAGTAGGGCTGTCCCGATACTATTTTTTCACTTCCGATACGATACCGATATTGCAGCCTTGAATATCGGCCGATACCGATATCAATCCGATATCAGCACGCCATGAATCATACATATTTTTATGACTTATGTTGTAGTATGGAATGTTAGAAAAGGCTTGATCAAGTGATGTTACTCATACAGAGAACAATAGTCAGCAACAGTGGCTATGAGAAAAACTGACCCATTGATTATTAACAAAACAACTGAATGGAAAAAAAATAAATAATAATAATTAGGGATAACATAGCGTGGCTCGAGGTGCTCAATGAAGCGTTTACCGTTAAGCGTTTAACACCGACGTTACTCAGCACCGACAGACGCTGCTCGTCCAGCACTTTAAACGGGGCTCTTCTCTGTTAGAGCCGTTTTTCCGTCCCGTGGGAGTTTGTCATGCTTTGCAAATGTTTGGGCCAGCGTTGGTTGTTTGAGGGAGGGAGAGGTTACATTTACTCGCCCCGGTGATCTTTTGAAAATCCTCATGCTGTTGTTTGTGGTGGTTTTTCAAATGCGTGATGAGGTTGGTCGTATTAAACTTCCACTGGAAACTTGTGCATGACAAAGTTTGCACTCAGCTGCAACGTCTTTGTCCGACTTTAGGGAAAAGTGCTGCCACACGGCCGCCATCACCGGCATCACTCCTCGTAACACACACACTGTTGTTGTTGTGATCACGTGAGCTCTACTGTCGGTGACGGTGATGAACCAACGCTGGTGCCGCCCGCCAAAGAAGAAGAGCGAGCGGCTCCAGCGTTGGTTCATCACCGTCACCTACAGTATCGGAGTGTGAACTGCTTTTATCGGAGCGTTTATATCGGAGATTTTAGATGCAGTCCGATATAATCCGATATTCTTTTTTTGGCTGATATCGGACCGATATCCGATATTAATATCGGATCGGGACAGCCCTAAAAATAAGTAGCCTAGTTATCTTTGTGGGAACTTTTAACACCCAAAAGCTTGGAGATAATTTGTGGATGCTGTTTTTTTCTGGCACATGTTAATGTACTGTTTGAACCTGTCCATGGTGTTAATACATGCTCATTGCTCGCTAATGTCCACTCAAAATAGTGTCAGCTGAATGTTAAAGTTAACTTAGTGTTAACAGTCTGAGGACACCTCAAATATCGGCGAGTTTGTCCGACTATCATTTATATTTCCGCCATTTCGTGTGGTTGAAAAGCGGTTCAACCGCTGTTGGGGGCAAAAGAGTGTCGCAGACGCTGCCGCCGTGGAGGTTTATGTTGTGGATGCCGCGAGTTGCGCGCCACGCATTGATCCCCTTGACCACTCCCTGCCCACTCTCTTTCCCCATCTCACTCTCACGCTTGTTTTCATGCCGGTTTTATGTGTAACACAGACGTCGTTTCGGTTCTAGTACCATTTTGTTTTTTACAGCGATATTGTTGAGCTGAGTTGTTGAGCTAAAAGTTTTCTTGTTTTCTATTTTTACAGATCCTTGTTGCTGTGTTGTTGTGGGGATGCTGTGGCAGTGTAAGTATTGTTAGTTTATGTGTAAGAAAAGGGGATACCTTTTAAAAGATTATTGGTTAAAACACAAACTATGGAAGAACTGTCCCATATCTCTGCTAGGACAGTTGTTGACACAGATTTCACAACAGACCAACGTAGGTCCATACACATGATGTGCTTGGCATTGTTCTTTACAGGTTTTGTAAAAACATCATAGTGCCACTCTATTAGTTGTGTAATTCAGTTTCTTATAGATCATTAGCTTTCTCATAGATCATTATTTGTTTTTTATTTTAGCTATCTAACTTGTTATTCTGCTTGAGTCCCAAAAGACTACAGAGCCAACTGCGATCCGGACACAGGTGCTCAGAGGGCTTCCCATCATCCTGGCGACAGTGTGTGAGCTATGCTACGTGTGTGTATCTTACCCGGCAACGGGAAACATGACTAACATGGCAGCACACATTCGCCGGCATCATAAAGGTGTTGATTAAACAATTGGGAAAACAGCATCACTGGTCCAGCCAACCAGTGCCTCCTCATTTGGAATCAAATTCCCACAAACATCAGCTCGCGCTAAGGCCATAATAAACGCTATTGGGCTGTTTATAGCAGCAGACCTGCAGCCGTATTTGGTGGTGGTCTGATGTTGTCAAAGAGGAGCTAAACAAGATGGCTAAAGTGATTTCTGTGGATGCAGATTCACTGAAATAGTGGAAAAACAATGAGCACCCTCTGTGAGTTCTCATTTTTGTTGTTGTTTTTGTTGTTTTCACTTAACTGAAAACAAGGTTGTTAAATAACTTATTTAAATTTGACCATCACTTGTGTGTAGCCCATCTTTTGAAATAAGATCTACTGTATCAAATGTGATGAATAAAACCAATGATCGTAGACTAGACTAGTCTAAAAATGGCATAGGCATCTGTGCTGTAAGAAAAAGGAAAAGAATCGAGAATCGAATTGTGACCCTTAAACCGAAAATCAAATCAAATCGAGGATTTGTAGAATCGTGACACCCCATGTAAAAACTAAAGTGGTATAGGGCAATGGGTTTCTACGCGATTTGCGAGTAAAGTCAACTAATTCGGGTTAAGAGTGAATACACTCCGACCAAGTAGGTTTTGTTAAAGGCCGATCATCAGCAGATGACTTAAGAAGATTATTACACACATTGTGGAAGAGCAGAAATTCACCAGACCCAGTTATGGCCTTCTCTCTAGATGCTGAGAAGACCTTTGAGAGGGTCGAATGGAGCTACTTATTTTACACTTTAAAAGAGATTTGGTTTTGCACCAGAGTTTTTGGCTTGGCTTGAATTAATATAAACTGATCCGATGGCATCAATACTGTGCAATAGCATTATCTCATCTTCTTTTCAATTATGGATGCACGAAACAGGGCTGCCCCCATCCATGAGTTTCCTCATGCATGATATAACTGGGCATTAAACTTATAGCTAATATTATGAAAATGATGCAAGCCAATTTACAACATATTTTACAAAACATAGAATTTCTTTTAAATAACTGGGGATGTTTAATTGAACAAAAATTATTATCTTACCTAAGGTTAATTATATAAGAAACATGTGACCAACATGTTACCCTCCCTACCACATTTTTAAAAGATTACAATAAATGTGTCGAGTCATTTCTATGGCAAAATTAAAAAAACCCTCTTTAACCGTGTTTATTACATAATGCCATAGACAATGGGGGACTTTCCCTTCCCAGACTTGATTGGTATCATTCTCTCTTGCACAGTTGTCAAAATATAACTTATCCTCTCATAGGGCCCCGGCCTGGGTAGACATTGAAAAATAGATAAGTGATGCTTTTTGAATGGAATCATTTGTGACACAGATAGGCCAGTATATGTCAATAGATAATCCAATACTAGAATTTTCAAAAGAAAGCTGGAAATGCTTGAGGAAGAGTAATCCCTCACTTACCAGTGACGCGTCAATATGGCTCAACTCCAAATTCCAAATAGCCAAAAAGCCTTTTTGTTGGCACCACTGGGCTAAGGCCAGAATATTACAGCTAAATGACCTGTATGACGATACTCACTTTCGAATATCTTAAACACAAATATGTTCTGGCAAATACAGATTTTTGGAAATATCTCCAACTTCGTCACTGTTTGTAATCAGTGCTTAAATCTGGCCTTGACCCTAATACTGAGATTCAGAGGTTTCTGAAAACCCCCAGTCATAAAGCAATTAGAGCTACTAACTTTTATAACCTAATCAGAAATGTTACTGTGCCTAAATTAAATGGTCTTAAGCTGGCCTGGGAAGACGATATTCAGGAACCGATCCTGCAGCATCAAATCATCATCAATCAAATCATATCGAACTGGTACCAAACCCAATTTATCAAGATTGTTAACCGAAGCTACTGGTCTCCAAGCAAGTCAAACTTAGAGATGACAATATGTGCTGGCGATGTCATAAGGAAGTTGCTAAAATGCTACATATGCTATATGATTGTGATATGGTGAAAGATCTATGGAAGAAAATGTATTTTTCATAAATTGACAATTTCATGTATTCCTGATCAAGAGTCCTGCTCTGTGTTTGCTGGGCATTATCCCTGATGAACTCCAGATGTGTGGACTCAGAAAACAATGGTGTAGATTAGCAAGACAATTTATGTATTTATTCGTGTATTTAAGTATTTATTTATCTTTCAACGTAACATACACAACTCACTTTTATCGACTTGCTGTCACTTTAAAGCTGTAATGCTGTTGCTTTTATCATGTGTATATATGTGTGCGTGGATGCGTGACAGAGAGAGAGAGAGAGAGATGGGGAAAGAGGGCATAAGGGGTGAGGGGAGGCAGAAGAGAGGGAGGAGCCAGGAGAGTTGAGGGGGAAGAGGACCGAACTTATCTGAGGATGGTATGGAAAAGAGTGGAGATTGCAGGTTGAAGGCCAGATAAGCAAAACAGCCTTGGTTAATCAATCCAGATGCAGCCACTGCTCCTTTGAGTCTTCAGTGTCCGTTCTTTTGTGCCATAACTCCAACCACGGTATTTCAAAGCTCATCTCTTTTTCTATCCCTCCACAACATCTTCTATTGGACCATAGTTGTTCAATCCACATCCTTGCTCTCACTCATCACACACTCTCAAACAAATATCTGCCATTCACCCAGGCTGGCTGCCACATTTCACTTTGTTTGTGCTACAGGTGCGCCTAATTATTCACCTCCCCGTGTCTGTCCTGTCTGTCTGTCTGTCTGTCACACACACACACACACACACACACACACACACACACACTGTTTTGATAAGTCTCAGGATGTGGAGGACAAGTGAATATTTTTGCCACTATCATTTAAGTTTGAAGCATTGTTGTATTGGTTTCAAAAGTTTTACATTGCGAGAATGTGATATTATAGAAGTTTAGAATTTCATAAACCTTAATATAGCTGTCCTATTAATTACTATTCACTATCATACTGTCTCTTTATTTTCTAATTTCAAGAATGAAATGTTTGAAACTACTCACTTGAGCAATTGCTTTTGTATTTAATGCATGTTATTTCTTAATAAAGATTTGATAATTTTCATTTAAGTTAAAGTGGTTTAACTGAATTTATACATTTGTATATTTCTGACAGTCTGACTGAATTCATGATATCATAAGACAAATAAGTCAGACATTACTCAACAGTTACTCAATACATGTGTAGTTTTTTACCAAGCTTTTTGATAACGTAGCACAGGCAATGTGCACATATGCTTCTGCCTGTACCTTTTTAAATCGGATACATTGAACAGCTTATCATGCTTATGTTTAACACAAGACTATGTAACATGTTTTATTGTGTGCAACTTCCATTTATAGAGAATTACCACTGCCATCCATGTTAAGGGGGGTGGGGAAACAACACAACATTGTTGAAAATCATTATCAATTAATCAACATTCATGAATGTGCATTGGTCCCCTTCTTGTTATCTAGATAAAGAGAATAATGGAATAGTCGCCAAACAGTGTACCCAATGGATAGCTCTTCATTTATATTTATAGCCGTAACCTGGATTTATTAGGAAGATCATATACATATGTGGCTCCATGGATTGATTAAAATGAAAAAAACAGAGCCTCAAGATTTAATGCAAAAGTTCACACAGCTAAATCTATAACTATTAGCAATGTTCTAATTGGTCCCACTTTCTGTTACATTCTTTAGTTGAATCTATTTGTGTAAAATGTTCCATTACTATTAAATACACATGAAAGCAACTCGTAATCTCTCCATTAAACCCCCTCTTCATCCTATCACTGCCCTCTGCTGGTTAAAACCTGATCAGACACACTGATGTCGATTTAAGTACCACCTGATCATGAGCATTATGAATGACTTTTTTCATACGTAATGACTTTTATTGGTGACCAACCAGTGTAACTGCTGTCCATCCATTGTATTTACAGGTATTCTTCTCTTCTTTCTATACTCTTTTTATTTTTTCTGCCATGGGAGTCAACTGTACTGTACTATATATATATGTATATATGTGTGTGTGTGCGTGTATATATATGTATGTATGTATGTATGTATGTATATATATATATATACATATCCAAATTACATGCTAGATTCAAATACTTGTGGAATGTCTCCAAGTCATGGCGTGGCAAATTGTCATGTCAGACTGATTAGTGCAACCATCATCTTGGATTTCATCAGAAACCTTCTGAAGTTTTTAGAACTTCCAAATTCCTCAAATTTGGAACACATTGCATGTTTTGTCCGAGCCTCACAAAAGCTATCACCTGGATTACAGATTTCATATCATTTGTATGATACAACTAATGATTACAACTAATGATAACCCTTGCAGAACATACCTAACAAGAGGCTATCCATATCTCACCAATGCTTTGGTGTATAACTTTAATATTTAGCCAGTATAATGGAATGTACCCTCTAAGAGATTGCATAGTGATTTATTAATTTTGACAACACTTTGGTGTATAATTCTGTAATAATCCTTTATACTGTGTGGAGCCAGTAGTATTATTTTACACCTACATATCAGACCTTCCTCGATCCTGATTTGTAAATATCAAACATGTTTGACATTTGAGACTCCTAATCCGGCTGCCTCCTACAACAGCCAATGAGAGTGAGTGGACCATGTCACTGTGTCATATTGTTCTAGAATCATGCATATTATGTAAATAAGGGTTTAATACCAATACCGCGAAAATGGTGTGTCATACTCATGGAAAATGGGTGCCATTGTTTTTTTTAGTTTTTTTTAGAGGAAGTGGACATGGTGACATTTGATTCTGAAACATATAGAAACATTTCTCAGTGCTTCAAATGTTTTCAAAATTAGTTTTATTTGGCACTAACCGTAGAACTGATTTTTTTTTTTTTAGATGTTGCTAGCCGAACAAAGTCAAAAGCTACTGCAAATTAACCTCTAAGTTTGATTAGGTAAGGTCCCCCTTTCCACACTGGTTTTGACCTTAAATGAGGTGGAGGAGTGCCACAAAAGGGAGGCTAAAACATAGACATACATGTCAGTCTCTGGCCAGAAACAGAGAAAGCTTCTTATGGTGTTTGCTTCAAAGGGGGGGGTCCTCTTCCTAGTTTCCCGACACTGTCATTATCCCATCAATCCACCCCCACTGCACACCTGTGTCTAACTAGCTACATCAGGTCACCTGACAAGGTAGGCAGCAAACTTATCATGACATACAGTACAGTAAGCAAAGTTAAAATGATGGCTTTCGACCTTACAATGGTTATTTTGACCATATAACCATTATCCCTACCTAAATCATGTGGCAATCTAACATGCTCATGGAATCCCTGTAGCAGCACAGAGCTGTGGCCGGCAAATGACACAAAACACAACTGTATTTTGATCACTGCTTGTCTAAACAGTTACGTTTATGAAAGTGAACCATGATCTTAAATGTTGTTGTATGCTCAATGTTCCAGTAACTGACTGCTGACCACACAGTTGCCCCACAGTGTTAGATTATGATTCTCCAATAATACTGGACCAAATTTTCTGATTGACTTAAATTTAAACAGCTCATATTCTCACTTGTTAAAACAGTATTTTGTGACATGAAACAGTCATATTTTGACATCTATTTCTCAATCCCTGTGTAAGCTGTGCATTGATGACATAATGATCCAGTGACCTTTCTCTGTGACCATTGAGTGGGCTCTAAAAAGCTTTTTTGGAACCAAGAGAGAGTAGGCACTAAAAAGTGGTACCTGGTTCCAGCTATCAAGTACTTTTTCTTAGTGCAAACACAAATCAAATGGAGTAGAGCTGGTATCATGTAGTGGAAAACCACCATTAGAGGTGGAATTGGAATACTGATGAAAAGAAGCTGATCAACTAATTTCCAGAATAATACATATGTTGTCAGCAACATCAGCATAATCTAAAAACACAACTGAATTCAACACAAATTGTGCTCAGCAAAAACTGTGTTTTCCTTCTATCAAAGTACAATCTACTGTATTGTTAAGTATTGTGTCTAGCCATATGTTTTACAGTTATAGATGGAGCTCAATTTAGAGGACGGTCAAAAAGCAACAAAAAGATGCTGGGGTACTGACCTTGAGGGGAGAGATGTGGGAATGGGACACATAGCCATGAACATTCTCTATCTCAGACAGGTTCTTCTCAGACACATGTACAAGTTCGGGTGCGTAGGCCTCAGTGTTGAGTCGCAGGAATCCTTGATCAAGTGATGGAGAGTCCACCTCTTGGTAGTACTGAGTAGAAAGAGGGACATAGAGAGCTGAAAGATCCAAATGAATTCAGCAAAATATCCACAGTTAAATAAATAAAAAAAGTGTGTTTTTAAAACATTGAAACCCAATAATACAATTCACAACATTACAGAGACAATAGTTGAAATAGAAAATTTAACTGGAAATGGAAAACTATAGCCCCACTCTCGATTTGATGTTAGCAATTTGTTTGCTTGCCTCTCAATCGGCCTTGGGGACTGAAATTCTAAACATTTGTAAAAATGTTATTTCCATTATTGCTTGAAGAGAAAATTAATCTGCTCAACAGCTCATGATTTCTTTTAGATTACGTTTCACAATTTAGTGAACATTTTCAATTGGTGACAAGAAAGAACTGCAGCCTTCCATGTTGAGAAATCTCAGTCTATCTGGGATAGTATCTCGGATGATATTTCATACTCAACACTTACAGGTTGCCACACTAATTGGTTGTGAGATTTTCCATTATGTATTTTACTTGTGAATTACATCATTGCTTGAAACAAGATAAATTGTGACTCCAGGATGAATGTGATTACTTAAAACATAACTGATGTAGTTAACTGCACTGACAGAAATAGATGTGAGAATGATGTGAGAGACTCCAATGAGGTGAAACAAACAACGCCCTCCTGCCCCTCTCACCCATGGAGTGTTGGTCATAGCAAGTTTTATGCAAGTTGGAGGCTGGCCGTTGTGGGGGGACCCAGGTACTGCTGGTAGCCTGTTCTGGAGAAACCAACAGGACCATGTTTGATCACCAAAAACAAAGCTGTTTAGACTGCAGTTTCAACAACAACAGTCAACGCAAGTGAACTAAGTTCTCCTCTAAGGCTAGATTCATCCCTGATATGCAAACCAATTGCTACTAGGGCTGCAGCTAACGAATATCTTAGTAAATAAGTATTCTTCCACATTTTTCAGCGATTAATCGAGTAGTCGGATCACTTACGAAAGTAATATGTTTTGATTTGTTTCAAGCAAATCTTCACTTGAAAGAAGTAGAAAAATCAATTTAAGTGACATTCATATTTTGTAATGAACAAGGTCCAAAATATATACTATTATGAATGCACTTACAGACAAAAAATAATGAATTAGCTTGCCCTTCAAACCCTGTACATGCATTTTGGCAACGTGTTTAGTCACATTAGCCATATTAGCTACATTTGCTCCGTTAGTTAAATTTTCTGAGTCGCCACCCGAGCATGCGGCACATTTAGTCACTCCTGTGACAGCGTGCAGTGCCCCCATCCGCTCTGGCAAAGTCGAGCCACACTTTGAAGTGTTCTCTGCCAGTTGGTGTAAGTGGCAGATGTTGCACTCCTCCTTGTGTGCGCGTGTTTGCAAACAGTGAGCCAGCCTCCCTGCCCTTCGCCAGCCGCCGAGTGAGACGCGTCTCGTCTGTAGCAAAAATATACATACATGTAGTCATAAGCTGTTTCCCAATTCCAGGTTTGCATCCCTGCCTTTGAAGGCCAATGATGTCACAACACCATACTAAGGTTCTGAATCACATTCTGACAACAGCTAGAGCTAGAAGGGGGGGTGGCTGCTGAAACACGGGCTGTACTTTCTGTCACTTGGGGGGGG
>CAESWR010001560.1:85374-98317 GCA_903171835.1 Mullus surmuletus | reverse complement strand
AAAAAAATGCATATGGAGCAATGTGCAGGCATCCAATTAAAGGAGAAGTGCCATTTCTACAGTTTTGATTATATCTGGCATAAAATATGAGCATTTACTCACCCATATAATTTTCGTGTCACTAAAAGTCCTGCGGCAGATATTTAGATCTAGCGAGAGCCGCGTATATCCATATAATGAGATTGAACGGGGCACTGAGCGCAGCCTCTAATGCCTCGTTATCTGTTGCGAAACTCATTCATTTCACCAATATTTTGTCATGATTCGCTAGTGCTGTTCCCCTTTTGAGTCCGGGATTGCCTGTTATCGTCATCCAGCGTCGGTAGCTTGATTTACTTCCCTCTGAATTAGAAGCTGTCATCTCAGGTGCCGTGCAGAGCCGCGGCACAGCTCAGCGAAGATCGGCTGCTTTACTGCTAAAACAGTGC
Organism: Mullus surmuletus; assembly: GCA_903171835.1. NCBI lineage: Eukaryota > Metazoa > Chordata > Actinopteri > Syngnathiformes > Mullidae > Mullus > Mullus surmuletus. Next base: position 97,889 of record CAESWR010001560.1, on the reverse strand, counting down.
TGCTAAAACATCATGGTTTGTGTTTGTGTTTTTTTCAATTTGTTGCAACAAAATGACCAGTTGAACAATGTTTAGCTTCCATAGGCTACCTTTACGCAATTTGGAATTGCTAAAGCTCTGGCTAGTTGCACTGAAAATAGACCCTAATACTCAAGTTGAAGCATTGTGGCATGCGGATCATCGGGTTTACAGTGCTCACATCAGTTGACAATAACGGGCAACCCCGGACTCAAAAGCGGAACAACACTAGCGAATCATAAGAAAATACTGGTGAAATGAATGACTTTTGCAACAGATAACGAGGCATTAGAGGCTGTGCTCTTTGTGCCCCAGTTTACTCCCATTATATGGATATATGTAGCTCTCACTGGATCTTCTGGAGGACTTCTAGTGAAACATAAAATTATATGGGTGAGTAAATTATTGTATTTTATGCCAGAAACAAGGTCAAAACTGTAAAAAACGGCACTTCTCCTTTAATACTTGGAGATGATTCTGTTTTGAATATTGTACACATTATCACTAGCTTTCATTTAGATTCCGAGATTTTTAAGTATCAGTGTAGACATGACTGAAGAGAGTGTCTGTATAGTTCTATAAGATAGTATAAGGTCAAGATCGGTAACCATAGCAAGTCATTGCTATGGATAAATCTAAAAAGGAATAAATCTACTGTACAATAACAAAGCCAATTTACCGGCTCATGAGAGAATCCGTACAATGTATGAGAACCATTACTATGCAAAATAAAAAAATCAAAATTGACAGTCAACAGGTAAAGAATACGTTTAGATTTGCCTCTTTCAAGGCCATAATTGAGAAGTAAATAAATAAAAATCATACATGCGATCACCGTGAACCAACCATACATGAATTATGTTTCTGTGTGCCAGAGTGTTGTGATATTGCACTAATGATTTTTTTTTTTTTGCCAGGACAACAAACTGTTTTATAGTGGAATTTTTGAACAATGGAACTGTTAGAACAAAGAGTCGGCTTTAACCATTCATACTGTAGGTTTTGTCATGTTCTACTGAGAGAATCTCTCCTTCAATGTTCACTACAGCTCTTGGCAGCAGCATCAACATGAAATGAAAACGGCAGTGGCATGGCCTGGGGCAAATACAGGGCTTCTGTGCAGATTTACTGTGGAAACTCAAGAGCGGTTGTGTGCACTGACCTCTTTCTGCAACTCCACATACCTACAGTGAAACTCTTCCCCCATTCCTAGTCCTAATTCTTCCAGTAAGGAACAACTATTTAGAAATACTCACTATAAACTATTCTATCAATTATACCGAAAAGGATTAGAACCCATAGTCTCTGAACTGATCTACCCCAACCAGACCTTTCTGAACCCCCAGCCCAACCACAACCAGGATTTGGGCGGGAAGACAAACACAAGTCAACAATGGGCAAATTCTACATGTGGTTGATTAAATAGAAAAGAATAGAAAACATTAATGCAGCTTTTTGCATTTTTTTTTTATGAAGCCATCATCTTAAGCAGTGAGGGAGGACCCACGGATTATGAAGATGTTAATAGAGCTTCTTTATATAAGATAATTTTTTTTAGCCATAAGTATTTTTGCACTACAGCGTCCATTTGCACTGTTTATTATGTTTACTTTAAGCATTGCACTACTGCCTTCATTTGTATTTGTATCACTGCACTACTGCCTTCATTTGTATTTGTATATTATGTTTATAGACTTCTTTTTTATTTTTTATTTAGTTTAAGTATTGCCACAGTGTTTGTGGCATGAGTGCTGTGTTTTATTTGGTGCTGGCACTGGCTTTGAATTTCCCTCTGGAATCAATATCTATCTATCTATCTATCTATCTATCTATGTATCTATCTATCTATCTATGTATCTATCTATCTATCTATCTGATATTTTATTAGTTCTATGATCTTATTTGTAGATGTGAGTTTGGAGATGAAATTCCTCTTAAAGACTAAACTGAATGGAATACACCAATTAAAGACACAACTCTACAGGTAAATGAAGCAAATTGATGAAAAAATGAAAAAGCAGTAGTAGTAGCTGGATAAGCAGCAATCATACAACTTGACTTATCCAAGTACTTGTCCTAAACATTAATACTAATCTAGAGCGCCTGCTCCTGCTGACCGGGTTTTGCACCTTGGCCTCTTTTATATGCAATATGACATAAAATAAATATGCAATATATTTATATATATATATATATATATATATATATATATATACACATATACACACATGCATCATACAAATACATTCATACAACACAAAGGACAGATCTCTGTAAATCAAAATGAGAAACTGTTGTATCTGAAGATAAAGAATTGCTGTCTGCGACTTACCTTGCATCCAAACATCAATGACAAAGTGTTGCTGGTGCAGGCAACTTTACAATGGCATAGCAATGGTGTGCATTCTGGGCTTTTGACTATGGTAGACATCCCTGTAAGAATACCGCTGGCAGTAAGGACTCTGATGCAGCACCAAGCTTCAAGAGAGAACAGCAAGAAGGGAAAGGCTACAGTACGATTACCAAACAAGCTCACGCTTCATGAGTGTGAGGTTTGCATGCAGGATTACTCTCTCAAGCATACATTTGCACGCCGCCTCTACCATTCACTCCTATCCCCCCTCTCTCTACTTAAGCTGAACTGCAAGAGGTTAAAAAAAGATAAGGGTACCACATACTGAAAATAATGTACTTCAGAATTATACTTGAATGCCCAATAAGGCCTTAAAGCTGTTCCGCAGCAATGAAAGTTGATCAAGCATGGAAAGTTGGTTTTACCTATTCTAATTGTGTGTCTTCATTGCTCACAAGCCCTTCAGAAAAAGTAGTGTGAAAGCACTCTGTTACCTCAATCTTATGGGTATCATTTGAACAGTATCATATTGCAGACGGTATTGACAAGACAAGGCAAATATCAGTGTAAGAGGGATAGACAATCATACCACTTAAAAATGCCCGTGTTTCCTACAGAGAAATTGCTAGGAAAGTCAAGTCACAGATGTTAACAGTTTTAATCACCATACAAAAGCAACAAGAAACTGGGGGGGACTGACAGGAAGAGGTCTGGCAGAAACAAAACCGCAAAAGAATTTGAGGACACGGAGAATCAACAGCTTGTGTGACAGGCAGCTCGTAGGACAACAACTTGAAGCACATGTTAATCAGTTGTAGTAAGCAAATCTTATTTTTACTGTAAAGAGAAAAAGATGCAGATTTGACAGGTCAAGAGGCAATTGCTAAGACATCAAAATTAGACATTTAAATTCTGACAATTAAACACTATTGAGGAGGAATGGAAGAAGGTGTTTTGAGCTGATCAACGAAATCATTCATGTAGGATTTTCGAATGCCATAATGCTCCTCATTCCTCAGAATCACACATCAACTATCAAACATGGAGGAGGAAACTAGATAGTCTGGCACTATTTTGCTGGATCCAGGATTGGTGACAGGAGTGAAATGTACCAAGAACCAAAATGGCTACCATAGCATTCTACAGCTCTATGCTGTACCCTCTGGTATGTGCCTTGTTGGGTCAGGGGTTCATGCTACAGCAAAATGATGTCCCAAAACACAGGTCCAGACCTAATTCCCATAAAGCTGGTTTGGTCATGCTATAAAAAAAAAGCATCAAATTCATTATGTTTTGAATGCATCCTGGACATGCACCTTCAGATATATCTTTTTTGGTGTTTTCATCGGATCCACACATTTTTCAAATGATTAATTTGAGAGACATTACATAGTATTTCGAAAGTGTTACATATATGGTTTAAAATTGCAACACAAAAAAGGTATTAGTTATTGATTTCCACTTTGCATTCATCCAATATCAATAATTTACTTTTTGTGCAAATGTAATTATACTGTGTATATTACAAATGTTTTAGGTAAATTAACTTTGAATTAGAGGGTTAAAACTATTAAACATTTTTAAGAGAACAGACAAATACACATTCTTATTACACCATTTTAACAAATTATGGAAATCCAATGTTATGTACTTAAGTACATGAACTGACAGTGACGACAGGCTGTTTTTAAATGCAACATTCACAAACAGCAATGTTTACTAACAAATAAACAAGGTATACTTGCAGACCATTTCATGCACTATTGATGAATAATTGATAATAATGAGATTCATGTATGCGTCTTAAATACAATTTAAGATGTTCGTGGAAGTCAGAATAGCTCTTTTGCAAAACTATTACTATTTGGTTTATTTGTGGGCTTGCTGCTTAAAAGGTCTATTATGCTAAATTCCCTTTATAAAGTGAATTAAATAAAGTTTAATTCACATGTGTCCCCATAGCCTGTGTATGATGCACCAGAAGTGAAAAAATTCTGTCCCCTCCCTCACTTGCTTGCTCCACTTTTTGGCAAAAGTGTGCTGAAACGGGAGAGTCTGTGATTCTTCTCTTTGTGACGTCATGAAGGGAAATAACCACTCCTTTCCACTCCCCAAGTAGTGGATGCTGTTTTTGACTGGCCCTCCGGATAGATGAGCCCATCCTCTAAATACTCTTGAGCGAGCGGTAAACACATACCGCGAAGCTACTAGAAAAGCACGGCAGCTGCTTTGTTGTTGGCTGCATCAAAGAGCACAGAAGTCTGTTTTTACTCCCTTCATCTGAGCCACTGAAGACCCAGTGGATCCATTTTATTTTTACTTTTTTGGAAATGTATCAACAAAACTTCCCAAAGTTTTGCATGTGTGCGCTCAGCAGCTAAACAGCTGCAGTTAAAGGATGGATCAGCACCAACTGTCCGTGACACAACTCTAAAGGTGAGAGTTGGAAGTCATTTCATTTTGTGTTGCCTTACTGTGTATGCATGCCCGGTGGTCGTGTCCGGGGAGGTCCGAGGCAGCTCAGCCGGTGATCATGTTCGCAGCGTCGCACCCAGTGATTGTGTTCGGACCACCACCGGACGCAGCGCTGTGGCGATCGTGTCTGCCATTTCCACAGGAACGACCACCATGCCCGGTGGTCGCGTCCACGCCACCGCACAGCTTTACTTTGTATGTCTGCTCAGTCTGACAGCCTCTAAACATGTCCCTGTAGAGTTAGCACTGCAGCTAACCTAGCTCATGAGCAACCACTGCTCATGAGTATTTAAAGGCACAAACACAGAAACAGCCCGTTCTCAGTAGACCTCACGAGAGCGACTTTTAGACTGGCTGAAATTCAGGACCAAGGCTGAATTTGGGGTAATACACTTTGAATACGGTGTTGTTGGACCTCTGACACCTATACGAAATTGATGAAAATATTGATATTATGGGACCTTTAATGATGGCTGTAAAGTACATACTGTATATTTAAACTGTATACTTGATTGTACTTTCAGGCAGTTGTACACACGTGCATTTTTCAGCGTTATATTGATCTCACTTTTTCATGTTCAGAAGCCATTCACAAGAAATTAGATTTTAGCACACAAATAGATCTACAAGGAGTTTAACCATGCTCTGGTGAAATGTTAATAGATGTATATATCTATATAATAGTTAATAGATAAAGACGCAAAGAGGCATCTGGAATTTAAAAAGACATTGTTGCCGTTTTCTGCTCCCCAGGCAAAACTACAGGAAAAGCTAGCAGAAAAGGTACACACATGCACATCTTAAATTTTACATTCTCACCCCAGAGTCACTTGGGCATTTTATACTGTGGAGGCAAGGCTTTTCTTACCTTCTTGCTCTTTTCCATTTCCTCCTGCAAGCCTGTTAATGAAGCTACGGGTTTGATTATGTATGTCACTGAGACTGTGTAGTCAAATGCAAACTGCTATTTCCCAAGCTTCCCTTGTCAAACTACTGCTCTCTGGCAGCACTGAGACCGGTGGCTCAATGTGTGCATGAGTATCAGTATTGTGGGACAGCAATGAATTGCTTCCCCACTGCTGCATCGGTAACTGCGGCAAACAAGTTCCCTCCCACACACCACCCCATAGGGAACTCAGCCAAGGGGGAACTACTCTACTGTGGACACGCACTGCTTCAGCCCGGACAATAAATTAGGTGGCACACATACCAAAACATTGGAATAAAGTCATGTAATGCAATATTTGTCTAGAGCATATGGGTCTTTTTTGGGGGTGGGGAATTTGCATTGTTGATGGTTGTCTTAAGCTGAAAATGATAAAGCCACATTGTGTGTCCACAGCGAAGGGCAGCAGATTGCAGTGCATGAATGTTTACAAAACATAAAACTCGAGCCTCTCTGGATTGACCCAGCGGTGCTGAGTGCAGTACACCTAACAACCAGAATGTGCAATGTTGAGTGGTGATTTCTAATCCTCCCCTGTCCTTGAACAAATAGTCTAATGTTGTAGCTGATTTACATGAAGACAGTGTTTATTGTAAAATTGTGCAGGAGTGAAACAATGTTAAGATGTATGTACAAGAATATCCCAAAACACCAGTCTAAATGCAAAAAAACTGTTCACAAGCAAAATGTACAGACCATACTATTTTGCAGGTCGGCCAGGATGCAAATTATCAACCCACCAAATCAGTGGGTGTGATCACAGCCGACTTCAATCATGGTCAATCAAAGCGGCTCATTCCCTTTGAAGGTCCCACATTATACATGTTTTCAATAATTTCATATAGGTGTCAGAGATCCAACAGATGTCCTGAATTTCAGCCAATCAAAAGTCGCTCTGGTAAGCTCTACAGAGAACGGGCTGTTTGTGTCTGTGCCTTTAAATCCTCATTAGCAGTTTCTGGCCACGCCCACTCCAGCTCCTCTCAGGGAGAACATAGAAACATATAGGTGAGAGGATGCGGCTCTCGCTAGCAAGACCATGCGCTAATGTTTGCGGTGGATTTATGGCGATGGCTACCGTAGTAGTGATAGTAATCAAGCCCAAACACACTTCAAGCTCTGCTGCAGCCTTTATCAGCTCAACTTTGCAGCCATGTACAACACCTCTCAATAAACAAACCAACAGACCAACAAACACACAAGGTATACCAGCACCTCTCATTAGCCTGAGCTGTTGCAAATTCTCTCAGCTACGATCAACTAACCAGCCTGCTGCTAACAAAAGTAACGTCAACACAAGCGCACCAATCAGAATTACTGCATATAACTCAGAAAGTTGAAGAAGCACGGGGGAGATCTATCGTCAGTCACGACTGCAGCAGAGTAAAAACAACAGAGGCCAAAGTTACTCTAGAGTGCACAAACAGCACCGTGAACAGTCGTCACAATCATCCAAATGACAAATAAGTGTCTTGCGCTCACAGATCTGATTTTGAATGTCTCCAGATATCAATGATTTGCATATGATTCAAGGAGACAATCGTTAGCACATACACAGTAAAGCTGTGTGGGTTTGCCGCTGCTCGTAAAATTTAGAGGGTGGGCTCATCTGTCCGGAGGTCCAGTCAAAAACAGCATCCGCTACGGGGGGAATGGAGGGGAGTGGTTATTTGCCTTCTTGACATCACAAAGGGAAGAATCTCAGACTCACCCGTTTCAGCACACATTCACCGAAAAGTGGAGCAAGTAAGTGAGGGAGAGGACAGAATTTTTTCACTTCTGTTGCCTCATGCACAGGCATACATGTGACTGTTAGAAAACCTTTAGAAAGTGAATTTTGCATAATATGGAACCTTTAAATGTGGCGTTCAGACAGTTTGGTTGCCAGTGTCCCAGCGACCCGAGTAGCTCATAACAGGTGGAGGAAGACTTATGGGAGGGGGGCTTCTGCAATAATGCCACCAAAACACGTTGTTTCACTTTTCCACTTCACAACACTTAAAGAATTACAAAGAAATGAAAAAAAAAACATGGTATTATTCTGTTTTTTGTTTAATTAATGGGCTATTTGTTTTTTATGTGTGTCTAAAAAGTAATTAATCCCAAACACATTCAGTTTCAATTACGTAATTTAATCCAATGTGATCTAATCTACTATAGACAAGTTAATTTTCCGTGCGTGATGACGCTTGCCACTTTGATTAACATTGGATGCAATGGACAAGGGTCGAGTTGATAAAAAGTAATTCAATAAATTCATTTATTCAGTAATTCAGAGGGTTTGATGACCGCAATGGGGGAAAGGTCACTGCTGATGAACAACGATGATGAGGATCTCATACAACTTCATGTTAAAAAATCCCTTAAACTTAATTGTGCTGTTCTTTTGTTGCGTTTTCCTAACCTAGCCTACTTGATCCAGTGATGCTTTAATTTTTTATGTTCTATCCTGTGGTTGTTGTTGTTTTCCTTTATTGAATCACTCACATCATTGTTAAATTTATCAGCCCTAACCTCCATTGCTGAACTTGCTTTGTTCAATCAATAAATTATCCTCGTTAACAAATTTACACCTGATTATGTTGCTTCCCTAGACAACAGGGTCATGATATAAACGGGGGCTTGTCCGGGATCTCTTTCAAAGGGTCCCAAGAAGCTAGATAGTTAATTGATTTATAGTTAGACCTGTAAAACGTTGAGAGTGGATTTGAAAGAAATTGCAAATGATGTCAGCGTCACTTACTCAAAACTAATTTGAAAAGGAGCTTTAAGCTCTAATTCTGGACAAACTGGTGGGGTTGGAGGTGTTTAGACTATCGTTTACCAGTTCCGTGAGCGTTTGCATTGTGCCTTAAGCAGCATCCCGTCCATGATAATCCCTGGAAATGGGCGTTAAGCATATAATCTGCTACAGAATGGTCTGGCTAAATCAAGCTCCATTCCATGTTCACCTTGCCCTTGAGGAAAAACCTGATGGCTCGCCTTAATGCTATCACCGCTCCAGATTTGTACCTCTTCCACAGATGAAAGATTGTTTGGATAATTTAGGAATGACTACTCTGTTGGCAAATTAGGTTTGCTAAATGTTGTTGCTAAACAATTACCAGTTGGTTGGATTTTGTGTGACCCAGTGTGTCATCTGCACAAAAAGCAGCATAAAAAATAGCAAGGTTTAACTGAAATATGTTTCCTAACTAAATGTTTTGAGGCTTTATTTCCATCTTGGTAATTATCGGTGTAGTCGTACTTTTGTGGAGATGGTGTTAATCTTGCCTGTCTTCTGTGATTTTCATTATTAAAGGGCCCATACTATACATTTTTTCAACAAATTCATATAGGTGTCTTCAAAGCGTATCCAAATACAGCCTCTAAAAGTCGCTCTCGTGAGCTCCACTGAAAACAGGCTGTTTCTGTGTCTGTACCTTTAAATGTTCATTAGCGGTGTCTGGCCATGCCCACTCCACGCTCCTCTCAGGGAGAGCATAGACATATATAGGTGAGAGGATGCGGATCTCGCTGGCAATACCATGTGCTAATGCAATTGCAGGGGGGCGCGTGTGGAATGAATCAATCAATCAATCATTGACAACTGCATTTAGTGAAGTCATGATGATGCACATTCCGATATAGTAGGTGGCAGCATGCACCTCCAACGTTGGTTTGTAGCACGCAAGAAGAACAAGAAGCTGCGTTCGATTGTACTTGGAACTCGGAAAGATCCGACCTCTGAGTCAGAAAAGTGCAATTGATCAGCCCTTGAGCTCGGAACTCCGACTCTGAATTTTGGGCAAGCTTGGCGAAGCCCAAGTACAATTGAACGCAGCATAAATTGATTGCCAGAATAATACCCCTTTCACACTGAAATTCGCACGTCGATGAAGGATTTTCTAACCAGGATCGTCCCACCTTTGCCCAGCATTAGGGCGATTTCAAGCTGCCAGCAGTCACGGAATAAAACGGAATAAAATGGATCCACTGGGTCTTCAGACTTCTGTGCTCTTTGATGCAGCCAAGAACAGAGCAGCTGCCATGCTTTTGTAGTAGCTTCGCTGTGTGTGTTTGCCACTTGCTCTGTATATTGTGTGGCGGGTGGGGGGTGCGTAATTCAATGTTGAACTACCACTGGTGAGGTTTATACTGTACAGGGAGCAGCAAATCTGTTTCGAGAGGTGAATTTGTGGTGGCCTATATGTGGGAAGATGCACAACCTCGAAAAGACTGAATTTATTTTTGGTACCAACTTTACTGTTACCATGGTAACTGTCCATTGGCATAGCTGTATTGCTGGGGGGAAACAAACCTACACAACACACATATCTTTTGTGGAGAGATATGGTATTGTTGACCTGGAGTAGGAAGGGTGAGTAAAGGGTCGGATGAGGAGTGAAGTAGTGGAGCTGTGTGGGTGGATAAATTGCAGGAGCTGGAGGATACTGGAGAAATGTTGTGAAATTACTGAAGTTTGCATTCTGTGTTTTCTTGCTGCTTTGCACCAGAAGGGTTCTTATGATAATTCATATAAAAGCATAGAATAATACAACCTCGCCAACCTTTTGATTATGCATGTACTCTGAAATGTGCACTTGTAAATCAAAAGAATACCAGACATCCACTTAAAAGCAAAAAAATAAAGGCCCGCTTTAAAATTACATCTACTACAACCTCACTATGATCAGTTGGTATCACTATCCCAGCAAACAGACACTGTTTGTTGTCATTTGTAGCTGCTGTCTTAAGCCTAGTTTATGTTGTTTAGTTTACCGATACGTAGCTTCTGTGTAGGTGTGTATCTGATCATAATCTGCATCTGGGTTGAATGACACAATGTACGTCATCACGAGTTGGAAACTGTAGTGGATATTTGGCGACTATAGAACTTTCTAAATTGTTCAGGAAGCCTCGATCTGCAACACGAAAACATCAGAGCAGCCACAGTGTAGAAAACAAACTATGGCAAACAATAGTAAACAGAGTGCTGTGGTGTGAACTTATCACAGCCCTTGCGTACGGATCGCTGAGACATCTAGTTACACTTCAGAGAGACGCGCATTAACGTGTCTGTGTAGGGTCCCCATCATAGCAGACCACTACACAGAGGCCTGATACGAACCTCCTGGAGTGCAGTGATGTGATTGGTCCACACAGAAGCACTGTCGGCCGACTGTGATGCAGCATCTTAAAAGCCCGGATGCAGGACTATAAACCAGGATTTACGCTCTTGCACAACTTTCACACTGAAAATAGCACCAGCATTTGGACACTTTCACACTGCGAGCAGTTCCTGGTCTGATCTCCAGCTGGGAGCTGCATGGCTGTTTTTACCCTCTCGTACATCATCACGTTGAAGCACCAGAACACAGGAAACATGGCCATTGTTATCAAGATGCATATTTCAAATACAAATATGGAGGCAGCATTTCTATATGACTCACTACCATGTTGTTTTTAGGAGCTATTGTGTACTGAGTTGAAGATTGCAACACACACAAACGCTTAATTAACTCGTTTGAGAATAAAGAGAGACTATGTTTTTACTTGCCCCAATACGCATCAAAACACCGGCATGAAGCCAAGTCAGAGTCATATCATGAGGTCGGAGAATAAAAAAAGCAATCTCTGAAGAACCGCCGTTAGACGCAAGGAGGCAAGGAAACTGCTCAGCCAGCATCGGCAACCATTCAAATTGGGCCTAGGCGACAGAATAACCTGCCATAACGCATCAAAATATTATATCAAAATATATAAGACGCTAAACGTCTGACCAGAACTAAAAGTCTGAACATTTTTGTGTAACCGGTAAATTGTGGTTTATCTGAGAAAATTGTGCGACAAAGATCAATTACCGTCTGACCATGATTTTTGTGCATGCTTCCCTCTCAACCTTTTGACCTGTCCATACTAACATTTCATACAAACTTATACTTTGCTAGCTGAGCAGTGCTTGGCTTCCCGTTAATAAAATAGTTTTCAACTTTCATTTAAAATAACACTTTCACTGAAAGTCAAAGCACATTTATATAGAAAAAAGAACAAAAAAACTGCTGTAAATGCAAACATTCGGAAAATACAACTCAGACATAGACTAATCTTCTTTAACTGCATGCCTCATTCTCCCATAATGCTAATTCCCATCATCTAAGTCCCCTCCCTGCTTCGGTGGAACGTCCATTCACATGTTTCTTACGTTGATGGTGACAATGCAAAGGCAATCCATGCTGGCAAGAGAAAAAAGGACTACTCAACCTATGCCCAAATTGACCATCACTAATGTTACCACTGCAGCGGTAAAAAGGGGCATGTAGATTGTGAAAAAACTGCCAATGTGAAGAAGCCAGGAGGGAAGATGGTAAAGGAAAGGTTTGTTTAAAAAGAAGAGTGAAGAGGAAGACGACGAAAACATGCACTCTCACACACAAGCTGGTGAGGCAGAGAAGCCACTGTGGGCAGACATTTATTGCATGTAGGCCTTGTGAGGATTGGAATGTCTCCTCCAAAGGGCTGAAAGCAATCAAGATTCCTCATGCCATCTCTGAGCATACCAGAAAGTGTTGAGCAGCTGACCTGGCCTCCAAACAAAATAAATCCTTATATTTGCTCCCTCATATTTATCCATTGTGTCTTGTTTTCAGTTCATCGTCTCTTCTGCTCTTCCCTCTGTCTGAGCAACGACGCACCCTTATAGGATGAGATTGAGAAAATGAAGGGGGGGGGGGGGGGGGGGGA
>CAESWR010001560.1:74918-85348 GCA_903171835.1 Mullus surmuletus | reverse complement strand
TGGCAGCTTTAGCTCAGCATAAAAAGTCATCAGGTGGACGGGAAGGTGCCAAAGCATTGGATATACACTAAAGGAATTTGTATTCCACGAGAACAGAACTCGTAGACCATCAACCACTTCAGAATAATGTCTTTCCTGAGGGTGTAGAGAAAAATCATCTTTAGCATGGTAGCAGTATAAGTACATTCTGAAGAATAAGAAGGAAAGCATTCGAAGCCTACCAGTTTGCTTGGAACACACAGAGGACATGGAAAATAAGGGTGACCTAGTAGTGCTGTGGTTGCAACCGGCAAACGCTCACAGCTCCATTTTCCGCTCAGGCAGAAGCTTTGGGTTCCTGGAAACATCAGTCAGTCCAAAATCCATCGAAGAATGGTTCAAAACAATGCAAGTGGTGCAGTACCTAGAATCTAACCCTAACCCTAGAATCTTCAGACTTAAAGGTAACTAGAGCAGGTGTAGCTCTTTTGATGGGAGCAGGTGATGGAATGCAAGATCACGTGGAGTGACATGTGTAAGAAACACCCATAGACATCAAGTTCCTCATCAAGCCATTTATGATTCCTCTGTTGGAAGATTGAAACCTTGGAATCCATTCTAAGCAGCATTCTAAGAGTCCTTGCCGATGGTCTGAGGGAGGACGGTGTCCCCCTTGTTAGCAAAATGACCAGAATGCGTGTCCTTTGTTAAGCTGCTATTCCGTCAGGGCAGAGCAGAGATGCTTATACCGCTTTCACACTGAAATTAGCGCACTGATGCAGGGTTTTTCTAACCAGGATCCACCTGCATTTGCTCGGCATTAGGGCGCGTTCATGCTGCCAGCAGTCGCAGGTCTGACCTCCCGCTGTGAGAGCTGAGTGACTGTGTTTTTCTCTCTCGTACAGTAAAAGTAAGAAGAAATAAACGAATGGCGTGTTTCCATTGACGGTATCGGCTCTACTCCACTCTACTCACTTTTGGGAGCCGTTCCCAAAAATAGTACCCCCTAGATGACACGCACATTTTTTTTAATTTTTCATGGCACTGCACAGAGGTCCGATTGTAGCTATGAACATGCATTTTCTCGGAAAGCTGCTGGTACACTCGCTTGTTACAAGTGGAGCCTACCAGCTCTTTCTGTATGTGGTCGTTGGCGAGCAACGTGAGGAAGGTTTGTATCTAGAGATCCACCGATCCAGTTTTTACCGATCCAATCCGATACCGATACCTGTGCTGAGCGTATCGACCGATATCCGATACCGATCCGATACTACTGTTGAATGAATGAACTGTAAACTTTGCCCTGTGAGTGAAGGCATCAGGCTTGACATTAGCCTTGTTAAAAAAAGGTAACAAATTAATACAGATATAAATGTACTTAATACTATTTATTAACAAATATCAAATTGTACATTAGCACACAGCAAAAAGAAGTAAGACTTCCATGTAAACATTGCCATCGCCATTATCGCTCAAAATGAGCTTCACTTTTGTCAGCTGAATCCGCCACTGATCAGGCATTTCTTTGATAGCAGCCGAACAGCGCCTCCTGTCTGTGATCCGTGGAGGTTTTTCTGGAGCATCGCGCTGTGAGTGAACAACTCGCGTCTAACCAGTGCACAGTTCAACTTAAAGTGTGATTGGACTCACGTCGGAGCTACGTCACCACCACGGCTCGCAGCGTGAGCGGTGCAGATATCGTACGTCGCTGCTGGACTCGTCGGCGTATCAAGTTTGAAATGTCTCCAAATCGCGGACTTGTCTCGGTCCGGCGCTGCTCCATGTTGCTCTGTTTGCATTAGTCAGTGCGTGCTGTGCGTGAGGACGTCACCCGTGTGTGATGACGTCACCGGCACTGCGGACATAGAATTGGAGCGAATAGAATCGCTGTGTTGCTGCATATGATACAAATTAAAAGGGGGAAAAAAAGATCGGAGCGCTAATTTGTCAATATTGGAGCGGATATCGAATCCAAATATCGGATCGGTGCATCCCTATTTGTATCCCCTCAAAGGACATGCCCTTTTTCGCTACAATTAAAACAAAGGACAAAAAGAAGGAAGAAGAACAAATGATTGCAACAAACGCTTAGTGGTTTGAAAATAGAGGGCAGGGGATTGCGCTGCTCTGTTTACTCCATGCGTGGCTACTGACGACTGACGCTGTCATGATTCTCTGAACCAAGCAGTGTCTGCAATGTGTCTACGTCACCTGTTAGTACTGTGGCGACCCCTGTTGTCCAAAAGACGGTAAGGCCTGTGTTAAAGATGCCACAGAGCCAGGCTGTGACAGTACACAAAAGTACCAAGCTGCTTTTTTTGGAACCCCGAAGGAGCTGGTACGAAAAAAAGTAGCATCAGGGACCACTTTTTGTCAGTGGAAACGCACACAAATGCAAGTCGAGTAGGGCCGATACCCTTCGTGGAAATGTGGCAAAAGACTGCGGTTATCAACATCTGTCTACTGAACACAAATAAGGAGGCAGCATTTCTCCATGTAGAGACCCTCTGACATGTTATCCAAATATGTGGATGTCTGTCACATCATCCTCTGTGGTGGAGGCGGCGGTGTCTGGATGTCCAACGGAGCCGACAGACACTCATAGCCCAGGAATTACATATTACAACCTTCCCATGGGCTGGCCGTTACCACGCCTCCCTTCCTCTCTCCTCGGGAGTGTGTGTGTGTGTGTGTGTTTGTGTGTGTGTGTGTGGAGGGGGGTTAACAAGTCGCATCCCCCTTGTCAAAAAAAAAGAAAAACGCCTACTGGGTGGCATGATCAGGTGGCCTATGGTGCAACAAGAACACTGCACTAATTTTCAACGACAACGTGTCCTTCACGAATCACATAAAACAAGCTTCAGGGACCCCATTCTTTCATATGCCAAAACTATCCAGATAAATAAGTTAATACTGCTATTACTTCCAGACCAGATTCACACAACATTCTTGTTCGGTATTTTGCGAAGAAGTGCTATTGAAGCCCAGCCATGTCTGAAGCTTCCAGCTTCCAACAGGCCACCTTGGTGGCAGTGTCCTGGCCAATGTGACAATTTGGCATGATCCTGTCTTACATCGTGTCAGATGTCTTCATAGCTCAGCAAGTACTCTAAATTGGTAATGAAAACCAGGAAGGTAGCGATTATATATGGGAGAGTCAAATTACGTAGATGGGAGTGCCTTTTGTGTGTCAAAGCCATAAGCAACAGGTAAGCGACAAGAGAATTGTCACAACTGTAGATTTGCATGACACAGCCATTGTGAAACAAAGGGCAGCCTCAAAGAGGTGGTGGTAAAGAACAACCATGTCTTCTCCAATCTTCCATTGGACTATGAACACACAACGACTCCCGAGCATGAAATCCCAACAAGGATCATACAGGTTCAAGTGTCAAGGGCCTTGTTCACGAGTGAGGCAAGAATGAAGTCTGAGATTGAAAGGTGGCTTAGCGCTGCAGTAATGCAGTCACTTAACTGGTCCGTCATGGTGAAGATAGAGTTCAGCCAAAAGGTAATTATCTCAATTTACTGGTCGATTTACTTTTTCGACCCTCACAATGGTCATGGACTTTGAGTAATGAGTGAAAGAATGAGGTCGCAAATACAAGCAGCTGATGCTGCATCATTTTATTTTTTTCTATTCTTTTTTTTGTACCTGCACTGACAACATGATTGTTGGACAACACACTCCAGTCAAGACAAGCAGGAAATAAAATAAAACAAATCTGTTGATTGAATTCCTGGAATAGTTACCGATATAAACATTCGTGACATGTCTGTATAGGTACATTCAAGGTGCAGCAGACTCAACTTCCGGCTGAACTTGTGATCCAGCTTTTCTAGCCTATCTACAGCGTCTAATCATGGTTAATGCGACTATTTCATGTTCTATCTTTTCCACTCCCATGTTTCTGTAGACTGTCCACAAGCATCACAATCAATCAATCCTGAACCATTGATATAGCAATATGTTAGCATTGGGACAGAATTTAAAGAAGAGCATTTCAACCAACTCAAGTGTAGACCATCTCTCCTGATGAGTAGAATTATTATGTAATTATACTGTATATGTTTTTTAGATCAAATGAATCAGTATTTTAATTAATTGACACATTTAATAACACATGTATGCATTTAATTACAAATTAATTAATTACACATTTGAATAATTATTTAATGATGTATTAATTTAATTAATTAAGTCACTTTTACTCTTCCAGAAATGTTCACTATACACAATCAAACAGATGTACAGTATTTGTTTGAGATGGGGCCCCTTGTAGGCCGCAAAAATCCACTTTTAGTCTGGGTCCAGACAGCTCAATGTAAAGCATCGGTCTCCGTTTAAACTTTTTAGAGCAACCTACGTTTTGTGTCACCTTACTGTCTTCTGAGGTAAGAAAATCAGTAACTGACTCTAATTCAGAGCATGCCATAAAGGCAGCCTACACTTTTAACAGTTTCTGCATTTTTAATAACAAACCACATGCCTCCATCTTTTATCAAGCATATTTTTTAAAACCACACTCAAGTCTTCAGCCTCTTTAAAAATATATATTGAAAACAAATTTAAAATTCAGGAGGGGAGGGGCCAGGGGAGTGGCCTAGGGGAGGGCGCAAGCGAGGGGTCACCCTAGCCTACGTCACAGGATCACCGAGTTCATTGCCATAAAAAATAAGATTTACATAAGACTTTTTGACAGAAGGTGGCTAGTAATTCTCTCTAGCCGCTCTCTCAAAGCCCGCAGGCAGAACAGCTCCTCTTCCTCATCGTCAGTGTAGGACGCCATGACAGAAACATTTAAACAGCTTGCAAGTATTGTGGGTAGGTTTTCACGGAAATTTCACAGGTAACTAATACGCAGTAGTGCGCTCCACTGTGAAGCTCTGAAGACTACGGACATTCCGTGCGGAGTCCGCTCCACCCACAGTACGCTTGAGTCTGTGAGGACCTATAGTTAGTCGCAGATACCAGCTGTGACACTGCAATCAGTGACACTGATGTCCTTAAATGTCCTTAAAACAAACAGATGCTGGTGTGTGTTTGAAGTTTGCAGCTTTGGAGCATGATGATGTGACTGTCTCTTCTCTTGTAGGAAGCTGAGAGGAAACATCAGGCCAGTGAGATGAGGACTGCACTAAGAGGTGCAGCACATGCTCAGCTTGTCCCTCCAAGCGCCACCCACATTTGCAAAGAAGTTTAGAAAAAAGGAGAAAAAGCAAGACGGCTGCATCCATGAACTGACTTCAAAACGGCTGTTCTCAAAGAAATGGGTGATGTCACTTCTGCGCCGTCCATCTTTATTACAGTTTATGTATAGCACCCCCACCCCCTCCATCAGCACTCCCACCTCTGTCACCAGAAGCATAGGACACTCATACCATCAAAACCATTGAAACCCAGGACTGTTTTTCGACCCACCAGTGCTTTTAACATTGCACTTAAACTGCATGATGAGCGCACATGGCTGTGCTGAACGTGCACTCCCTTTTAAACAAAATCTTTTAACATCAATTATTTCATTTTACACTTAGACAGTATTCTCCTTACTGATGCACCTATAACTAACACATTTTAACTTTTTATTTTCTAGAGGGTAAGAAGGGAGGCGGGACTGCATTGATAACAAAATCCACAATGTCCTCAACAGCAATCTTTTCAGTAGCTATACATCATTTGAGCATCATGCCTTTGTTTTTAGCAGGCCTCCGTCCTCTGCATAACAGACCACAATGCTACTCTTGCTCATATCAGCTAATACTTAAATTCTTATCAATCATCCACACCACATAAACAGGATTTTAGTAACTGGAGATTTTGACCTACACGTCAACAATACTTTGGACCGGGTGTCCAGGGAATGTTTAAACCTCTGAAACAGGTTACATTTAAAACGTGTCACACATGCGACCCACAGCAGTGGGCACACCCTGGATCTGGTCATAACCTGTCCGTAGGTTTGTCCTCTTTTGTGGATCTGGCTGTGTCTGAGAACTTGTGTTTTTCTCGAGATCAGCAGTTTAACCAGCAGGGGGGGCAGCAGTCAGAACGGTCTGCATATTCTATTCAGATTTTACAGAACACTTCTGTAGAGATTTTACCAGCACCCTGTGATTTTATCATTGACAATTTCAACCACAAAAGGAAGTCAATTCAAGGCTGTGGCTCCACTTTTAATCAAAACAATTTGGAAAAAAATCTATACTCCCCTGGAGAAATGAGGATATCTAGCTGTTGAAATGAAAATCCTGGAGTGCTGAAAGGAGATGGACGAAATCAAAACTAACAGTTCACCTTGAAATATTCACACTTCAAAACCTACAATAATGTGGTTAAACAGGCAAGAACCTCCCACTTCAAAAAACTCATCTCTGATTATAAAAATAATCTGCGATTCCTCTTCTCCACAATCAATCAATTAACAAACAGCAATTTTTAACAAATCTCCTAGGTCATCAACTGATACCCTCTGTGAGGACTTTGCAGACCACTTCAGAAATAAAATCAGCAGCATCCATCAGGATCCAGATCCAGTCTTTTATCTCAACAGATTAACTGCCAACACACCTAGATCATTGCTTTTATCTGAGGAAACACTGGAGAGTTTTCTCCCAGGTAAACCCCACAACCTGCCTTTTAGATCCAATTCCTACACCTTATTAAAAAAAATGATTCTGGTGTCTTCCCCACCTCCTTTAAAATGGTGCTACTGAAGCCCCTTCTGAAGAAGAGAAATTTGGACCCGAACATTTTTAACAATTTATCCGTCTGTATCCAATTTACCATTTTTAAGTAAAATCTTGGAAAAACTTGTTCTTAAGCAAGTAAGAGTACTTTGTAGATGCAAGCAGTATTTTAGAGAGGTGTAATCTGGTTTTCGGATGAACAACAGTACAGAGACAGCCCTCTTAAAGATTTTGAATGATATTAGGGTGCAATTTTGACAACCACAAACTCAGTCTTGGTCCTACTGGATCTAACCACAGCCTTCTATACAGTAGACCAACACATTTTCAGACCTCGGAGAAGCGGCAGAGGACGATGACAGCGACTTTTTATCAAATTCGATCTTTATCAAATAAAATGCTAGTGTGGAGTAATTAAAGTAAAGGGGGGAAATCGAAACAAATTATAGGTGTTTCAATAGGACTGAGCCGTGTTCGGAGTCATTCACACTGCGTCCATCTCAAGAATATCTCTGGCACGTCGAAAGCGGACTTTTATATGCCACCCATACCTCTTCACACTGCACAGGAGAAACTATGACATTATGTGATATCGCATATCACACACAAATTGGCAATAACTGTGCAAACCTGAGCTACAGACCATATTCCAACCCCCACTCTGTGTTGGTACCCGTTTGCTCTGGTAATCCTGACGTAGAGATGTATTGTAGAACTTCACCTGAATTACTACTTTCATTTGTGGACGAAACCAAACTGCAATCCCCATCTCCTGTTACTCTAACTAAGGACATAATCTTTTCATCTGAAGCAGCTCAGGTAGTTCCAATTTATTGCAATAGACAGAGGGAATGCTTTAACCTCCCTTGCTAAGGTTAAGGTTGAGACTATAAGCTACAGTATGACAGATTTTCACCCAAGTATGTAGTAGCAAGACTTCAGATTGTTATTTTCCAAGTAAATTAAATGTATTTTCGAATCTGCACAACTCAGACCATTTTCATTGTTCGTTGAAGCCAGGCTAATACAGAAAGAAATTCATGCTTATATAATCTCTATTCATGCAGTCCAAAAATCAGCAAATCCAATATGCCCTGAAAATAAAGAATTTCAATCAAAATTAATCTGTCCGCTTTAATAATTAATGATACGTGAACTGTCAATACCTTTGGATAAAGGCAGACCACAGGGAAAACCCCCCACAAAATCTATTATCTAAAATCATTGCTCCCCTTGCTTTGTAATAATTTATTTTTTGTTGAGATTATGGATTCTCAAATTGTTTATTGAGAGCCCGAGTAAGCAGTTTATCATTGGGAAAGATGTGTTGGACATGTAATGGCAATGTTTTTACAATGTGAAGACCAATGATGCATTGAGATTATAAATGAGATCAAGTATAAGTGATACTCAAAACAAGCGATGGTACAAAAGCTTCCTGAATTCACCTCAGGTGTCTTGGCACTGCCATCTCCAAGCTCCATCCCACTTTGGTCTGAGGTGCTCTGCTCCCTCTGCTGGGAAGAAGAAATAGGTGCATTAGTTGTACAGCAATCAACATCAGGGACATGTGTAAAGGTCTGCATACGATTCTAAACAATAATCACATGAAGTAAATTATGACAAGAGCTCCCATCATAGGATGTTCATATTGCAAGATTGGAAAAAATATATAAAAGCAGGTAGCATTCTTTTTAAATACAATAATATGATGAATACGAGGAAGTCAAGATCTGTGAAGTGAGACAATCTAGTCAGTGTGTTGCTTCTGTAAGTCTTTAATTAGATATGTGGTAACCGTAAGCCTGTATGTGCCTGTGGTGACCAAAATAAATCCTTGACACACTAAGACACGACAAATCCTGAGCAAACGCGGGGTTGCTTTATCCCAACCTCATTTTGCAGAAGTTTTCTGTCTAGTCAATTTAAGAAATCCAGCAGAACAGTATTAATATCATGAAATGATAATAAGAAACACAATTTGACATTGCCAATATTGTACTACCATGGGCATATGTATACAATCGCAATGTGCAATGTACTGATGGCGGGGTCTTCGGTGACTATAGTCTCATCTAATCCCCTTCATTTATCCCCAACACTGTACTATTACATGGCCTTAGCAAAAAAACAATGTTTACTGTTAAAGGAATAAAGATTCTGTAGGCTTTCTATGTTTGGAAATTTGTTTTCACATCTGTCGATTGCTTTTTTTCCCTGCAGATTAAATTAAAACACGTCACTCAGGAAGGAGAGGAAAATTTAGCTAGGCCACAATCATTGACAATTATTGACATTTACAAAGTTGACATTCTTTCTGCATGTTAAAATGTAGGAGTTGAATAACATCCATAGGATCACCACATACAGGATCTATGCATCTGCTACAGAGTTTGGCTTGTAGATTTGCTTTGCTTCAACACCACACATGTTGCAATAATGCCTCAGTATGAAGCGTGTAGAGTGTCAGTGTCACATACTGGACAAAATGGGAAGATGGGGCTGGCATTGGAATGTTGCTTTCTCCATTCTCCAGTTACAATTCCTGCAAAGGTGGTCATGAGTAGGGGTTCATTAAACTATTTGTTGACCCTTTAATTTCTCGTCAACGTATTTTTTACTGTTGACGTTATTGATTATGCCGTGTAATTGTTGCAGCCCTATTTCAAATCTGAATCTAATTTGACATGTGGCTGTGACAGTGCACCAGACAATGGGATCATAATCACAACCCATAAAAAGGCCTAATCACAGTGACTGGCAGTGCAAATCACTGAAAATCAAACCACACTGTGACAGCACACATCCTGATTCTACTGGCATTACAAATACCCACATGGAAAGAACCAATTCCCTATATTATATGCACATATATAATATAGGGAATCGGCCAATTTGTTATGTCAACTATGTCAAACCTATATGTGGATCTATATGCTAAACATATAGGTTACATATAGGTTCTTTCCATGTGAAATTGGATGTCCACAATGCAAAGCCAATATGCCTGTATGTAGTGAACATGCATAATTAAATCCATAAATCAAAACCCAAGATGTTTTTAACTTTATTTATTTATTTAGATAGCAAACAAAGGAACAGCTGAACAAAAATAATAAAACATCTTTAAAAGGTCACCTTTCGAGACAAACTCATTTACCGAAGGTTTCCTAACAGTCATATGTGTCCCCGTAGCATGAGTATGAAGTCCAAAAATGACTCCGTCACCTTATTTACTAGCTTTCTCCGGAGCTGAAACAAGCGGCTCTGAGTGTTGGAGACTTGTGAGGTGGAAGTCACTGGCCACTCCTCCCGGCTGTATTGGAGGCTTGAGCCTTCCTATCATTATAAATGCTAGGAACTGAAACAACACATTGAATAACGACGCTCTTTTATTATGCTGACAAAACACAGGAACAAATTTTTTGTCACAGTCGGTCGTCTCAAATGAAGAGGTCATCAGACACTGAAAGAAATAAAATGCAAACTATTAACTGGCGGTGAAACCGTACCACTGCTACGAGCAACACGTTATCATCAATTCAGCAATGCAAGCGGCTGGGATCACAGCCTTTCCTTCTTCTCCTCGGTTTCTTGCTGCCACTGCTCCTTCTATCCTCCGGGCTCATTCACACATCGCTTCTCCCCATTATTTCCTGCATGTCTTCCTCCTTTGTTGCCTGTACCACTTCGTACTCTCACTCCTGGTTCTGCGACAATGTTGCCCAACCACTGCCTCTGTGCCATCTTTGTCACCTCTTGGT
>CAESWR010001560.1:53780-70341 GCA_903171835.1 Mullus surmuletus | reverse complement strand
AACCAAGGCAGTGCCCAGAACCTGCTCACACTTAGATGCCCCATTAACCCCACAGCTTTCACTCTGTGATTATAGACTTGGGTCCTCTACCTGTCCTTTCATGTACACACATCAACAACACCATCACATGACATCCCTTGAAACATCTCTGGAGACAGCTCACAAAATTGAAAGAACTACAAAACAACAGAGTTCTTGTGCAGAGTTGCAACAGCTTAGGCAGTCCTGCATCACCTCAACTAAGTTCCATGAAGTCTGCCACACCAGGGCACATAGCCCAGCTAAAAATCTGTCCCGGAGACTTCTAAGACCTACTCACCAGACAGCAGACATGAAGAGTGGGTTGGACAACGAACCTACAGCCATCGAAGAGTATTGTAGGGTACGAGAAGTCAATCACTATCCATGTGGGTTCCTCATCCACCCTGATGTGCCATGGATGGGCGCATCCCCTTATGGGATTGTCTTTTATCCCAAAGGAGAACCAGTGTTTGGACCAATGCCCGAATGTAGCAAGTTATGTGGACTGCCCATATATTGTGAGTAGTGTGGGAACACACAAGGTATGAAAAATCCCATCCTTACTTTTGGCAAGTACAGGGCAAGATGTTGATTTCTGGTCACTGGTGTGACTTTGTTGTTTACACACAAGAGGACATGTTCATTCAGAGGATTTACCGTGACAATGAAATCACAAATGTCATAAAGGAGAGGGTCGACTTTTTTGTCCGCATATACTTTTAGTTTTACATCACGTTGACTGATTGAAATGTCAAACCTCCAAGTATCGTTTGAAGTAAAAACATAGAACCAATTACAAATGACTGGTGTTCATTGGTTGTCTGTCTATATACAAATATGTATATAATAATATTTCATCATAATTTATTTATCGCAAACCACACAAATATGAATATTGTGAACATTATTTACAATACATTTGTATCAATACCAAAATGTTAACACAGAGCAGTAAAGGTTACTGAAACTAAAAAAGTAAAATTGAATTCAAAAACTATACACATCAGTTGAAAAAGAGATCATTATTAATGCATGGGTACTGCACTTACTTCACTCACTTGGCCCGTGCTTTTATAAGAGGCCCGTTCTCATTATTTGTTAGCCGGGGGAAAAAAAGCCGGAGGGGGATTTCTGAGTCAAAGAATTTGTGCTCCTTGACCTGCCGAATGAGAAGCTCAACATGGACCCTAAGACGTGCATTGGCCCGGGTCTCCCTAACATCACAAGCTGACATCTGAGACCTCCCAGAGAGAAATGCTGGCCTGTAGACTTTGCACGGTGAGATGTCATCTGTGAAGCCCCTTTCACACTGCGCGAAAAACCTGCGTTGTCCCAGGAGAACACGGTCACCGGTGACATTCGATGTCAGAATGGACAGAGCGGAAAGGAGTATGAGAAACCCTCTGTCCACCATGTCGGCCATCCCAGGTTTCAGGAGGTCAAGCACACCGCATTCACATGTGATTTGCTTGACACCGATTGACCCGGCATACAGTCCAGACAGGAATGTTACTGCCCCGTGTGGAGCAATCGCACTGAGTCCTTTCAGAGTGCAGGTCTCACAGCGTAGTCATGGTCCACGAAGACATTATCTTGGCCTGGGTGGTGCTCCTTGGGTAGCGATTTCGGTCTTCTATACCAGACACCCGGTCTTTGAGGGGGAAGGGAGAAGTTGTTCCACTCAAATAATGTCGGAACAGTTCCCTTTTTTTTAATAAACGCCATTCCTTCTCGGATGTAGGCTCACGTATGTCCTCCTCTTTAAAATGCAACCTACACACCCGAGTGTGAGACCACGTTTAAGTGGTCCCTGCGGATGGCGACCACCCATTTACGTTTGAGCTTCTGATCCACAGGAAGGGTAAAAAAAACTATGCACAATTTACTCGTGGTCTGGCATAAAGGTACACAACAGTTTTCAGAAGTTGTACCACATGTTTGCTGATATTTGAATTTCCTCTCTGAGTAGCGATAGAATTGACTAGCCGCCATCTGACGGTGGATGTAATAACAGGAAGTTATTGTGGTGGCTGAGATTTTAAGCGGAAGTACGTCAGCTTAGCCATGGCATATAGGGAAGACCCTTGTTTAGAAAGCAGTGCTCCGTGAAATGCTGGGCGCACACATGCAAAACTTGTTGATACATTTCCGGCAAAAATAAATTTGATCCACTGGGTTTTCAGAGACTCAGACAAAGGGAGTAAAAACAGACTTCTGTGCTCGCTGATGCGGCCAACAACAGAGCAACTGCTGTGCTTTGGGTTAGGCCAGTCAAAAACATCATCCACTACCGGGGGGAATGGTTATTTCCTTCCTTGACGTAACAGAGGGAAAAATCTCAGACTCGCCTGTTTCAGCACACATTCACCAAAAACTAGAGCAAGCAAGTGAGGGAGGGGACAGAATTTCTTAACTTCTGGTGCCTTATACACAGGCTATGGGGACACATATGACTGTTTAAAACCTTTATAAAGTGAATTTTGCATAATATGGGATCTTTAATTAACCAAAAAATGTTGTCAAAATCATTATACGGTACAACAACAAAAAAATAGTTAACTTATATACACAGTGACCAATACCCCAAAAATAAATGTTATTTTATCTCTCTAATAATCACTTGAATAATCAGTGGGTGCTGTGGGCATCTCTCCTTATCAACCATGCAGCAACTGTATACTCACTCACCCTACCCACACACCGGTCCTGCCTCCCCCTCACCTAAGCCAATTTCCATCTGCCATCCATGCTTTTAAAGCCTGCTATCCCCGTAAATCTTTGCCAGATTGTCCTTAACAGCTTGCAAGACTTACTTGTGGTTAGGTTGCCAGTTCAGTGGCTGAATTGTTTTGTGTGAATCGTTACCACTTGTGTTTCTTACAGCAACTGCTGGCAAGAAGCCTCGCCATCATATCATGATTAAACCAATCTATAAATCTGTCATAAATGTGGGTGATATATTGCTACAAGGTTGGCATACTAAAATGCTTTCATCAAACGTCCATTCACATGATGAGGTAACTTAAGGTAACTCCTGTGCAGAACAGGGACTTGGTCAGCAAACCGTATGTCAAGAAGTGCAGCATGTCAGCATCTAAGATGTGACCTGTCCTAAATATAAAAAAATAAATACTTGTCAATCTAAGTGTATCAAAATGCATGATCTGCTGATTCAGCCGAATCTGATCTGATCAAGGCACATGTTTGCAAATAAATGCCCCAAAAATGTGATACTATGGCTTGCAATACATGTGCAGGATATTGTTGGGCCTAAGAACATGTGGAGAACAAAGGCAGGCCTACATGAAACAATGAAACTGACAAGGAAAGGGATGCCACTGAAAATCTCATTTGAGCTGAAAGACTTAATTTCCCATTAGCTCTTCCTCTTCTAGATCCGCACCTAGGTATGAAGCGTATCACAGCCAACCAGAGCAAAGAGTTTAACTGTGACATACAGCACCGAGCAGGGAGTCCCCCCACATCATCACTGTAAAATACAGGCGGTGTGAAACAACCATTGATTCCAGCATATTACCTACTACGGTGTGGATCATCACCAGAACAATGGTCATCTGCATGTCCACCCACACAATCACAGACCTTCACGTCTCCTCACAGTCAAATCATGCAGCCACAAGACAACACCTTGAGGTGGGGCGGGGAATACGGGAAACACAATCCCTCATGTTCTTCCCCTCCTACCCACCTTACGCCACACACACACACACACACACACACACACACACACACACACGTAAGTACTGGAGATTCTTGCTGAATGTAAATTATTTGTCGTAGATGTAGATCAGTGCAGGGATATTAAACTGGTGAATGATACAACCTGTTAATGAACCTGCAATTCTTTTTAAAGAAGTGTCCCTTATGTGGGTGGTAATATCACAGTTTGACTGCATTTGCATTTGTTAAAAAAATTCTGTTGTCATACATTGTAAGAAACTCACCTCATCCACTGGACAGGCAGAAAGTGAAAGCTCAGAATTTTGTATTGAAACACTCTTCTCCCACTTGTCTGCCATGTTGTTGACCTCCTTCAGTTTTTGTTCGCAGCTCTTCTGTGTGTTAAGCAGTGTTGCTTCATAGAACTCCTGGATATCTGTGGAAAGGCAGATTGTGTAGTGCTTATCTCCATATACAAGACAGCTCTCTCAAATTAATTATTTTAAGAAATTATGAATGCATTAGATTGTTCATGTGAAAAGATTCAAATCCGAAGATATCACAAAGCCATCAGATGCATTTAATCCTACATTTATTCAAATACACTCAAATAAATTACAGTTTTAATTTTCAAATACAATTCATACTATATGTGTCTGATCATCTCAAACATATGATGTCAAAGCTTTCAGCCATTCAGCCAAGACCTGCTCAAATATTTCTACACAGTCTGATTTAATTTCCTAAATGTGTGTCACCCTCACTGCATTAGAGGATTCTGAAGCAATGGATCCACCTCAAAGGTGTACTAATAGCTCAGTTTTTGAAAAGAAATGCATATCTTTTCAAAAACTGAAGATTCAAAAAAAACTTTGAAACAAGATAGAATGATGGTGTTTCTCAGGTTAAAACCAATAATTTACCACTTAAGGGTAGCGTGGTTCCACACATAAAAATACATCTAAATTTACATATACATTGCAAACTATTAGCATTCATGACCAGACTGTCAGATTTCTGTCCCAGAGTTGCATTAATGATTCCATACAATTCTTCAGTGCAGAATTTTGAAAAAAAAATGTTAAAACAAGATGTGTTGATGTTGTTTCTTGAAAGCAAAAAACAGTCATAGTTCCTTTCTAGCCTTTAAATTTCAACAGGTTATTATGAATGCAAATGAATAACTCAAATTCTATACAAATCACAATGCTCTTCAAAAAACAGCAGTGGTAATGTCATTTGATTATGTGGCCAACTGTGTGAAATTTTAGATGTAAAGTTCACTTAATATAGTACATGATATAAATCCTTGTATATATGATTCAAAATCCAATTAAACTAAAATTAAAGTAGAACTGAATGGACTAAAGAAGGAACTCACTGTGTAATAAAATCTCCCTGCTTGCTGTGGTCATGTTGCAGCACTGCTATCCTTCGAGAAGACACTGCTGTGAAATGACCAGATGCCTAATAGGAAGCTAACAAGTCTAATCCTCAGAGACACAGACCGCCTGTTCCAACAATGCATACAATGATCTTACAGCGACATACAACTGATTTAGAAATCAGCTATCTCTTTGGTAATCTGCTGAACATAGCAATTAGTCTTTTCCAACTATCTTCCGCTGAACAAAGACCCCTTCCATATTCAACAATTCATTAATTACACTGTGCAACCTTAGCTATTTCTTGGCAACATGGCTTTCCTGCATGCACCACATCTCCATGTAATCAGGTGTACCATTAAACTGTGTGATCTCTTAGTGCTCAGCATAGGCAAGTGGACTCACATCAGGTTTTTCAAAGACTTTCTTTACAAAAACCGAGGAAAAGTCCAGTTGCCAACACTGAATGACAAAAGATACAATGACCTGGATGACTAGGAATCTTCACAAGCATTAAGAGCCTAGGACATCAGCAGGTCCAACTTGGCAGTCTGAATGGCTGAGCTGCTTTACCGGATGGCAGCTGACATGTTAAGACACATAGTTGGTGTCTGAGCATAAGCCCAGAGAAAAAAAAACTTTAATTATATTAATATAGCGGAAAATAAAAAAAATATGGCTCTTGCACATAGACCATGCTTTTTTAAATTATCTAATTTGTACAGAGCCCCAATAAATCCCCTTTGAGTAGGCACTTTGTGACAAAGACAAGGAAGAGCTCCTGAGAGTAAGAGGAAAAATGGCAGCTGGGTAAATTATACGCATGAAAATGAGAACAATGACAACAAGTCAAGTGAAGTTAGCTTCCTATCAATCTTCACCAAAAGGGAAAAACATACGTACATAGGAACTGAAATGTTTCTCTCTTCCCACCGTGTGAAGTGCCCCACAATCAAAAAGGCTAATAATCACGTTTTCACATAAAAAACTGTTAAAAGATATATTCAGCATAAAGTAGCACTACAAAAATATGCAATTGTAACTCAGATGTAGAATGATAAAATAGTGTAAATTAACTGATCAAATTAAATCAATACACTATGGCATAAATCAGCAGCATGGCACAGCCTGACAAGGCCGTGACAGCATCTTCAACGCATGGCCACAGCTGCTCTTTGCGTTACTAGCTAGCTAATGCTGCGTTTAAACAAACGCCATTGACGCAATATCATCACATGAAATGCCAGTAAGTGCGTTTACGGCTGGCTCAGTGTTCTTCTCTCTTTTGTTTATTTTGGCCGGAAACCTCCCTCCTTCTGTCTTGTGGATTTTCTTGGTTATTTAATTTGTGAACTAATAAAAGACCTAAGTTGTGTTATTGCAAAATTGTTCCATTGTTTTGTCTTTCATATGTCGCGGGCCTTCCGAGACATTCATTGAGTTGGGGCCCGTAACATCTTTTAAATTCATGTTTTATATTACCAGTAAATATCAATCAAAATGAAATATCACGTAGAAAAGGCAGGAAACTCATGCAATAAAAAATGCAAACTATTAAATTCATAACATCAGCCTAGTCCAGTGTGCCAGGCTCAGAACATCAGCTTAGTACAGTCCAGTTCTAGTGACAGCTTTCCTCATTTAAACGCTTTCTCTGACTGTGTGCATTATTATGTACCTGTTGAGTAAATCACCTAATTTAACTGGATATGGCAATATCGCAAGAAATGTTCCATTGTTTGCTGTGATCAATGCTTTGCCCATCCTACGCAATCCAGCACGACTAGATGAGGGCAATGGAATTGAAAGCACGTTGACAAAAAAATAACGCAAGTATCATCAAAGTTGTAAATTCTTGTTCAACAAGAAGATCCAAGACCTTGCAGGCTTTGTGCTCTATCTGTGAAGATGACAGTGTAACATACCCCTTAAGAGAGGCGCGAACAGTAAACAGTGGAAAATTTCTTGCTATATTACCATATCCAGTTTGATCAAGCTCTCTTTTGAATAAACTTGAGTTGAATGAGTTGTTCCTTTGTGTCTTGCTGACAAAGGCAACATCTGTCCCAATTGGTATTTTGTACTGTTAAGATTATTTCTGCCATGTCTGTAGCAAATGTACAAATAAAGGCAGAGGGGTCATCCTTTTACCACCTTTTATAAAGCATTTTGTTGTATGGGATACAACTAGATTATAATGTTTAACGTTTACTTTTTATTCTATTTATTATTATGTGGTTTTTATTTAATTTTACTGTTTTTAATTACATTGTTATTTTATACCGTCAGGATTGCACTTTAACTTTGTTCTACACTGTACAATGACAATAAAGATTTTCTATTTAATAAAGATATTCTATTCTATTCTAAAAAATAATAATAATTTTTTTTTGTATAGCGTTTTACCCCAAGTCAATGATCTCGAAGTGCTTAGCAAAAAAAAAACATTTCATATAAAAAGTATAGAAACGTATTTTGAATTTATAAGAAAAACGTGAAATATTAAAAAGAAAATGATGATGATGTTTTTTAATCACCAACTTAACTGCTCTAATGAGATTGAAATCCATCGTGAAAAACGGCCACCATCTTGAAATTTCAAATGGCTGGGACACTTTTCTAGTAAAGTGAACCATGGAGAATGCTCATGCCAATTTTCATGCTTGTATCACCAACTGAACGATTCTGGCTAAAATTTGTACTTGGCCGCTGCACTACATGCAGGAGACTGCTATTTTTCATCTGTATAGTTATGTACATTCCATGTATATTTTATGTATATTGTATTTTTTTCCTTCTGAAGTCTATTTTTATTCTAAAGTATTAGTATAAGTATCATTCTGAAGTCAAATTTCATATGTATTCATTTTATATTGTTGTAACTATTCTGCAGTTGCACTATGGAGCTTGTCGCAATACATTTCACTGTGGGTGTACATCCATATGTGAAAAATAAAAGAGTCCGAATCTGAAAAAAATAAGTAAATAAATAAGTGACTTGCTGGGAAGGGTCCAGGCAGCACTTCCCGATCTTGACCGCCAGGCCAGTGAGCCACATGGGCCGGAAGACGGGCCGTATCTGTATGGCGCGCAAATCAGTCAGTCGACAAGGTAAGGCAGGATCTCTATGACCTCCGAGTGCAGTGGTGCAAGAGCCACCGCCATGCACCTGGTGAGAACCCTCAGAGAGAGGGACAGCCCAGAGGGGAGCACCTTGGAAAGCAAACCGCAGGAAATGCATCCTAGGGGTTACCAATGTGAACCACTCCTGGTGACTTACCACGCGCAGCATCTCCGCTGTGGTCAGCATATGAAACTGCAGGGTCTTCAGGAACCTGCTAAGTCCCCTGAGATCTAGGATTGGGCGAAACCCCCAGTCCTTCATTGGGATGACGAAGTATGAAAACAACCTTCCCGGCTGAAAAGAACCCTCCCAGCTGTAGCCGAGGGTTCACAAGCTTGTTGGCACCTTTGGCCAGGAGGGCAGACAACTCCTGGTTCAGTGCGAAAGCTTTTGCGGGGTCCCTTATGATGGTGACCTTGACCCGACCAAAGGCCACAAGACGGTGTCAGAACTGTAGAGCAGACCCCTGGGTGATTTCCACCCTCACCCAGGGGGTGCCAGGCTGAGGGCTAAGTTCCACTCCAGCCAAATAATGTCAGTAATGCACAACAAAAACTACTGTGCAAGCTACGGAATAAAAAATAAATCAGACGAAACGAAGCTGCGAAAAAATAATAATAAAAAGAAATAATAGCACAAACTATTAACATAAAACAGGTAAACAGTCCATCGAGAAAAAAAAAAATCTTAAGGTAGGGAAATGACAGGTGTGTGTGTGTATGCGTTTGTGTGTTTGTGTGTTCAAAAATCCAGTTCAGTTCATTTCGGGGGGTCAGAAAGGGCAGTGGAGGTGTGTTGGATCTGGATAAAGGGGTGAGATGAGGCAGGAGAGGGCACTACGACCCCCCTCCCCAAAAAGCCCTGGGGGACCTCTTTTCCTTGCCACCAAGGTGAGGTGAGAGTCGTTGCAGCTGATGAAGCAGCAAAACTATCTGCAACACAACAAAACCTTGTTCATGACGTGTTTACTGTTTATATGACAGCTAAAGGATGCTCCATGACACCATGCTTGTGGTGGAATTTGGAACCTGCCAGCCGCCATGTGATCTTTTGTGCATCATGGAATATGTACTTAAGGGTTGGCAGAAAGGAGGAACAATTTCACAAAAATCATTTCACAGTCTTATAATTTAGTGAGATTTTTCATCTCAGCCTTTAATTTTCTAGAATGATTATCTGGCCTTTAACGGATTAATATAGAGGAACAATTACAAGGACTATTATTACCTAGAGCCCCAACCACAAACAGGAACAGGTGTCTTTTTTTGTTGTTGTTTGTGCATACATCTCCCACTGAGTTTGCTAGATCCATCCCTATGGAGGTGTTTGTGGTTGAAGTATAGCTGGTGTGTGTGAGTGTGTGTGTGTGTGTGTGCGTGTGCGTGTGTGTGTGGTGGTGGTGGTGGTGGTGGTGGGGGGGGGGGGCAGCATCAGCTGGGGTCCGTCAGTGACTTCTCTTTCTCAGATAAAAGCCAACCAAGAGGGACTTGCGGTTTAGCACAGTTGAGAGGGAATGCCTTGCCATCCGGTTAAAGGTAGATGCTCTCCAGTGCTACCTCTTTTTACCATCTATTCGGACTGATGGCTTCATTGAGTGAAGGATACCAATGCGCTGATCACTTGGTGTTACCTGGCCAGGGATGTAGATTGTGGATCATATCAGCTGATCCACATGGTCCGATTACCTGGACCTTTTTGAACAGTAGCATGCTTGATCAAAACAGACAGAGCAACAGACTGTGCACAATGCCAGAGCTTGTGACTTGTGTGTGAGAAATCAACCGTGTCGAACTTGACCTCGCATATTTGTGCAAGGAACCCACAGTGGCCCGGAGAACAGCAGAGTCCGATTGGGCTCAGATGCTGGTGGAGAACTGGTGATGAGGTCGGGCAAGAGAGCCTCTCTATGACGGTGAAGCAAAGGATTTCACCATGAATACTTCCATAACTCAAGCAAATGAAATCTAATCTTCACCAAAACTCAGTAGTTTGATAACTGCTTTAGCTAATTGTTCGCATCTGTGTTTCTTTCACTACTTGGGGCAGCGTGTGGTTGTTGCTGCATACAATGCATCAGACACCTCTGTTTAAAATGTATTACGACGGCCATTGATGACAAATTTTCTTCACCACCGCCCCATTAGCAGTTATCACAGCATGATGCGATTGCACTGATCTCCCTCTCTGAGCCCGGAGTGTGTGAGATTGAAGATTTCGAGGAAGAAAACCGTTGTTGGTATCCCTGAACACTTTGCACATGTTTTTTGCTACAGTTAATACATACCCATATGTAGCATTACACACACGTAGGGGCGTGATACTCATAGTTTTCTCTGTTCTCTTCTCTCCTTTTTATATTGTGTTCTAGAAATTAGTGTGTTTAGGTTGAAGACATATAATGTTTAAATGGTTTAAGCGATTTTCATTGATTTTTCATTTGATTTTCATTGGTTCATTCATTTATTGTTTTGATTTTATTGTTGTTTTTAAGTGTTTTTGATTACATTATACGTGGTTAAATCATTTTTTAGCAACATTTTAAGTCAAACTTCAATCACCAGGTTGATTTTGTTTATTATTGTTTTCAAGTGTTTTCTTGTTTTCTTGTTGGTTTAATGAGTTTAGGGAAATTGAACACTCTTAGCATGAATGCATGCTATGTTTACCATTTTCCACTTGTGCTGCTGTGAATTGGAATGAAGACCTGTTTACACATAATCGCTCACATATAGGATTTGCTGCTGTTAGTTGCAAAGAAGACCTTCTTTCACATAATCGCTCCCATACAGGGCAATGAAGACCACGCTTACATTTACACTATACGATCGATGTCAAAAGGGGACTCTGAGGGGGTCTCCTGCATGATTGTGTGTAGCTTCAGGACTGGTTGGTCACTCACAGCTCGGGGGGACTGTTTGGTGGACGACTGGCACGGAAGCTGTTCTACAATACAGGAGTAACTTCCCACCTGCATTTGATGCTGACATGATAAAATCATGCCAGAAGGGGGAATGTTACAATCTGACCGATTCTCCGGCCTACTGAACAGAACTTCAGGGACTGGTCAGGGACTCTGGGTCACTGTGACCCCACATTGTTTTGTATTCCACACTGAAGGTTCTTTCTCTCTTTCAGTTTTGTCTTCTGGCTATCAGTTCTTTAGCTACGCGCCTGAACAACAACACACACACACCTGGTGTTTCCATACGCCATTACTATTCAAGACAAAATAGAACGGCCAAAGTAAAACACGGTTGTGCGTCACAGATAACTGCACCTGGGCAGGACCGGCCCACGAAGACCATGAAATGTCTATAAGAATGTTGTTTTCCCATGTATCGGTGCTCATTCTGGCTGAGATCCTGCACGGCTCCTGCCACTTGAGTCCAGCACTGCATTTGCTTTACCTGTGACCAGATTCTGGAATAAACTCCTTTTTCTTTTTAACTGAGATCCTCTCCGACTGATTCTTGAGCAGCTAACAAAAGAACCTAACACATGGCTATTGGAAAACCAGATCTGTGAACATAATATTGTCTGAATTATATGCTTGTCATCTGTTGTGCAACCACTGTTATGTAACCGTCTATAGTATATTACTCTTGTCCTGTTTTGTCCTACTTTTAAGAATGAAATGCAATTTATCACTTTGTCATGGCAATCAAGCACTTTGGAATCAAACACTTCAGGCACTTCATCCTGTACAGTCAGCCAACGATTGCACTTTGCACTTTACTGTGCATTCAAGCACTTCAAGCATTTTATTAAGGACAGTCAGAAACAATGTCTTTGCACTTTAACGGGCATTTTGCAATAATAATCCAGTATTTTTACTGTCGGCTCTGTCATTATCATGTCTTGTTGTTATGCCGTGCCTTATTGTCCTCCCTTATATTTCTGCTTGCTTTGATGTTTTTCCCTTTCTCCCTTTTCTTTTTTTTTCTTCTTTCTTCTTTGTTCTTCTTCTTTTTTATCGTGAAAAGGAGCGAATCGCATCCTATCAACAGGGGAGTTCAGTGTATCGGTAATGCATCCAATCGGTGGCAACTTATCGAGCTGCGTATCGGATGGAGAAATACATCCCTAGTACTTAAGTCAAGTGTATTATCCATTATACTACCAACTCCAACATAAATGATCTCCAAAAGTTAGACGTATACAGTGTATATGTCCGACTGTCTGCCAGCCCAACTTCCAATCGCATCATTACGCAGCATTTACCAGTGGCCAATGATAGTCGCAGGCCAGGCAAATGATAGTAAATATGATAGGCATTATTAAAATCTTATGAAGATTTAAACAAACATCCATGTTGGTAATTTTTCAAGGCTTTCATCATAATTCAGCATATTCAACTCAAAATTACCCCACAATCACTGCTAAAAGTTTACATTTTAAAGCCAAATTGCCACATATTCAAAAAAAAAACAACAAATCTGAGATATTGTGGAAAGTGGTAATAGGAGTTCTAAAATGGAGAAATGTCATGTGATATCTAGCTGAGAGTTTATCTCCACAGGAGATTATTTGCAAATCTCCAGCAACATGTTTGATGTCACTGTTTTTTGTCATTACAGAAGTGTCATATGGTTATATCAATAAATGGAACAGGAAAAATAAAAAAGAATAAAAGAAGACCTGGAATGGGAAATCAGTAGACTGAAAAAAACGTATACTTTCCATCCTTATTCTTGTCCTTTTTACAGCACCATTTATACTGGCTTCTCAACGGGGTGGTGAATGACAAAACATGGCATAAAATACTCAATAACAACAAAGTAAAGGTCCCCAAAATATTTTACTGGTCAACAAAATGTAAATTAAGTTTTATAATACAATGTATCAACTACTACCTCTATAGGTTGTCGGAAGGATATCTATCATGTTCCAAAGACTTAAAAAAGAAGAGAAAATGTGAATATTCAGATATTCAGCAGAAGCAGATGAACAAAAAGGTCCTACTTGTTATTGTAAAAATAATAAAGCTGCATACCACTGATCTTAAAGCCATGAACACATCATGAACATGACACATGTACAC
Organism: Mullus surmuletus; assembly: GCA_903171835.1. Lineage (NCBI taxonomy): Eukaryota > Metazoa > Chordata > Actinopteri > Syngnathiformes > Mullidae > Mullus > Mullus surmuletus. The sequence goes on along the minus strand of CAESWR010001560.1, from coordinate 57,089 downwards.
AGCTTTCTACATTTTGCTCTACTTCTATAACCATATCATCAGTCACAAAACATGGAAGGGAAATTTTGTTTTTTGTTTGAAAATGCCCTTTAATGGATAGTTTTGATTCACTTACTCACCAAGAAGAGCTTCAAACAAGTTGCTTTTGAAAATCTCCATCACTCTCTGAATGGCAGTTTTGAGTTGCTGCTCCTCTGGCTTCCCCAATTTAGAGCAGTACTCCTCCAATAGCCCCAAGGCTTGAGCTGTGTCTGCAAATGAGGAAGGGACAGATAAGACATGCTTTGGCCTACTACATCTTTTTCATCTAATAATCTGTCAATGGATCATATCAATGGATATACTGGTTTGACATCTATCAACTGTTTATGTCTAGGCACAAAACATAAAAGGACAGAAGACACAGACTTGTACGTGCTTAAGAAATACTTAAATGTCTATAAAGATAGTGATAAGCATATGTACTTATACATAAGTGAAGACTTCTTCGTCAAAAAGATTATGATAATATTATCATCTAAAAGGTATGTTCCTATGAGGTTAATAATCAGGGTGCAATTTGCCTGTGGGGATCCCCCCCACGCCCTCTCTTGTTTCCACGGCCTACCCTCTGCTGAATTATTTTTATGCTTGGTGTGGACACAATTTAGCCCCCCACTCCCCACCCAGGGGTGGACTGTGCATCGGAAGTAACGGGAGTTTTCCCGGTGGGTCAGTGGGCCGGTGCGGCCGGAGAAAACAAAAAAACTTTCGGCGCAGTTGTGTATGTCTCGCATCCACCGGTGTTTCCCAAACACATAAAACTCGAGTTGTTTGCAATCTGCAACACTACATAGCTGGTGGTGGAGAATCATTGATGTTTTACCCTGCATTTCTGTCAATTTGGGACATAGCAAAGATTGTTAAACAAAAATGTTAAATCGGCATCGGCCAGAATGTTGCAGATTAAAGGCCGATTATTTTCATAAAACAGCGTGGACATTACATGGTGACCTAGCGCCAGTTATTCAGTAGATGGAGCACCGACTCCCCAGCGATGTCATCACACGGCAGAGTGAGAGCGGGGCTACTACGAGCGGGTTGCCTTCGGATTAAAAACGTCCGATGTTTGACCAAAATTGACTAATAAACTCAACATTTCCCCTTTATTTTTCACCGTGGCTGCTCCGTGTGTCCTGTCGGAGCTTCTTACACTTTGGTGAGTGTAACTTGGGTTAAAACTCCACTGCTGCAGCAACAGCTGATCGCTATTTTTCACCGCTGATGTTTACGTGTTGCTGATTGAGACTTCCCGAGCAGTTTAGGAGCTTTCATCGTCGCCAAATGTCTTCTGCGTTGCCTTGACGCCATAACTACGCCGTAGCTGAGACGCGGCGGTGTGTCCCACTATACTTCTGCATCGGGCTGCGCGTCACCGCAAGTTGGAGACTCTAGACACGTAAATATCAGAAGCAGCCGCGGTAAATGTAAAGTTACCACAAAAGACTCCTCGTTTGACATCACAGCTTGTCCATCGCAGATATTTAGCCAACCTGGCAACTGTCACCTTTAAATTGCCGATTAATCGATTATCGGATTTCTTTCCTGCTAAATATCGGTATCGGCATCGGCCTCAAAAAATCCATATCAGTCGGGCCCTAATATACAGTAAATAAAAAAGTGATTTCAAAAGACGCATTGCGCCCTCATGTGATCGGATCGGTGATCGGTTTATCTAAACTATAATCGTTGATCGGCGAGAATCCTGAATCGTGTAATGCCTACTTTTTAAATTGCCTATACTGTTGGCCCACTGTTGTGTGGTAATTTTTCTGAATAGAAATGTTTCTCAAAATTATCCCCACCTCTGTTTTTTACACAAATCGCACCCTGCTAATAATGGTAAAAAGCTATAAGTGGGTTGTAAATGTAGGGGTGTTTTTTTAGCACTTATTATATCTGATACTCACATTTCAGATTCACAGTCACACTCATTCACACACTGATGGCAGAGGCAGTTATCTTGCTCAAGGACACTCCATCATGACTTACAAATGCCAGCGGATCAAACCTATTACTCTCATATTTATTTCATACTACTTACAAGGTTAATGTACAGTTGTTACACAGAAACCTGAGAAAACTACTCTGTTTAGAAGGCTTTGAACATTGACACATCGTCATTAAATTCTATTCCTGACCTAGTTTATTAATAAAGTACCAAGACATAACAACTGCTTTATCAGGACACTGCTTATGGATTAGGTAGAGTATACTCATTCAAAGAGTAGTTGCCCCAACAGCAAATACTTGGCAACAGTTTTCTTCAAAGGAAACAACCCATTATGACATAACAAAAAAGGACAGACAAGAAACAGACTAGGTTGAGCCATCATGTTGAAATATGCCAAAAAGCAACTGAGAAAATATTACTTAATTACTTAAAATGTTTCATGACCAAATTAGCATTTTGAACAGAATCAACCAGCACGTTCGGTCATACCTTATTAAGTGCGAAAAAATGACAACTTATCATTTGGAGGTGTTTATCTATGGCTTATCAAAAAAATATTCAGTTGCTTGAGCCATCATTGCCAAAATTTCACCCTCACTCCCAGTTCAAAGTTGGATGATTTCACATCATCCAGCATCATTCATATGAAGTATTCACACAGTCTGATGAAAGATGGAATATGACACCTCACCTTTTTTTTTGGCAGGCATGACTCAGTGTGAACCTGATTCATTAAGGTTTGCAGTTCAGTCTTCAATGCATGGTCAAGTTTTTCTCCAAAAGTACGCACTCCAAAATGAGGAAGCAATCCCTCATCAAAATCTTCTTTTATCAAAATATCTCCTCTCTATATGAAAAGTGCTCAGGGTTCCTGGTTTTAAGAGACAGCACAGAAGACATGGAAAGTCTGGCAGACTTCAGAGGTGCCGTTTCATGAGATTGCCAGGTGGTCCAAGCTTTTCACAGACTGAGGATTACAGTACATTCATTATAGTTGGATACGAGAGTCTTCCATCTGATGTCCTCATATTTAATTGTATGAAAAAAAATGCTTAGTGTCTCACAGTGAGGTGGAATTGAAAGGTCTGACGGTTGATCCGGCCTGGGTTGACAATCTCTGTGCCGTCGACAGTCACAAGGTGGTCCGTTACCGGAGAAGCTGGTCCAAATCACTTATCCTTATTGGTAATCCATACCTGAAATCACCTCCCTACAAGAGGCAAGTAGCATGTCTCAAACACACTGAATCAAGTTTCCAATGCGTTTCATTCCAAGCTAATAGGAAGCAGTCATCTTCTGCTAAATCGAACCCCCCC
>CAESWR010001560.1:23103-53768 GCA_903171835.1 Mullus surmuletus | reverse complement strand
CCACACACACACACACACACACACACACACGCACACACCCCACCAACATGGAAATTCATGGGATACAATGAAATCTAAATGTGCATGTTCTCATAATTATTTTACATCCATTCTATAAGGGGCAGTGGCGGTGCCAAGCCAAATGATGCTTTATATTGCGACCCCTCGTAAAGGAAAATACCTGCCTGCCAAATGGGGGGGGGAGCACATTGCTCCCATGCCTCCGTCTATTTCCATGCTCTGTAAACTGGTGTTTGCGCGTTCTCCGAAAAAAATATCTTCAAAGCATCATCATCCACTTATATAATCCAGCGGCCACATTGCTTCTTCTTTAAGATGGTGTTGTACCGTAGCGTTCGCCATATGCACGAGTACCAGTTTGCAGAGCAGGGAAGCTAACTGGAAGCAACAATAGCCTTCACCCCGCACCTATCAAAGTAATACTCTTAAAGCAAGTTTCATATTGCGTCCGTGAAACTAACGTGTATTCAATAGACCACACACTGAAATGTGTTGTCAACCGCGTTAATAATTTTACCATACTCCTTTATGTGTGCATGTTTAAACTACAAACTCTGCGCAAAGGTTATAATGCTTCAGCCCTCTTAACGTTTAAGCCTTTATTTTGAAGGCAAGCAGACATTCATTACGGAAACGAATGTGTTAACCGTGCTACAGCTGTTCAACTTTATGTAGCACCGGATCACAGTGGAGATTGGTTTCTGAGGAAACGTTAGACATGGGAAAGCAAAATACTACCTCTCTCTTATTACTGCTGTTTTTTAGTAGTCGTAGTAATGGTAGTAGTAGTAATAGTGGTGGTGGTGGTGGTGATGGTAGTATTACTATATTATTATTGTTATGGAAACAAATTTGAAGGCGAGGGAACACAAAATCTCAAATTAACCTGTTACTCTGAAAGGAGCTCTCACCAAACTTTAAAACAATTATCAGATTTTTCTTCATTTTTGTGTGTCTTTGAGGACTCTTGGGGCTGCTCCAGCAAATCAACATTAAATACTGGGGCCAAGAGGGATGTGGACAGACTGCGGCTGACCCCAATGTCCTGAAAACGGAGGGGTGTGTGTGGGGGGGGGGGACTAATTCTTCCTCCACCTGCTATTGCTGTTACAAGGTACTTGGGTCTCAACAGGACGCCAGCAACCAAAGTTTCATGCACGCCGCATTTAAAGGGGATGAGAGGAGCTTGATTGATGGGCCACAATGAAATCGGCACACCCACAACAGCGCATTCCTCTCTCCCACGTAGTGTATCTGTGTCCATCTTAGTCTAAAGTCTAAGCATGTGTCTAAGTCTAAGTGTCTAAGTAAGCGTGTGCTCTCCCCTCTGATGTTCATCCTCTACACTGATGACAGCAGATCCAGCCAAACTTATAACCACCTGGTGAACCTGACAGTCCTCCTGTCCTGTCAGACTCTTCACAGCCAAATGGACCAGCCCTCCAGGAGTTTGTGCAAAACCAAAGAGATGGTGGTGACTTTTCCAACAAGCAGAGGGGGCATGCTGCAGCAGTCACCACCACTATTCACGGTGAGCTGGTGGAGCTTGTTGAGGATTGCAAATATCTGAGCACAACTTTTGATAGCCTGCTGAAATTCTCCTCCAACACTGAGGAGATCCTTAGGAAAAGCCAGAAGAGACAGTACCTCCTAAGGAAGCTCAGTGCCTTTGGGGTAAGCCAGAACATTCTCAGAACGTTATTTTGCTGCTTCAGTGAGAGCATCACCGCCTTATCAATCACCAGCTGGTTTCATGAAAACAGAAGAACCAGTGATCTACAACTCGAAACTAGACCACTGGAGACCTCCAACCCAAATTAAAACAAACCAAAACAAAGCCCATCAATATCAGCATCAAAGAGGAGAAAAAAAAGAAACTGTTGCGGCTGCAGGGCATGCCAGTATGCTGTCAGAGAGGGAGCAGCAAGTGGCATGTTCTTTTTCCACTTGTAACAACCTTAAAAATTCACAGAAAGTGCATCGCCATGGAAGTCTGACTACCAAATCCCTAAAGCAAGATGGGTTTTGGAAGTAAACAACTATATTCCACATGAAAAGATCATCTACATACTACAAATGATTCTAAAAGTTTTCTAGCAATTTGACAGCCTCATTTGCCATCTCACCTTGCCAACGTATTGGAGTGGACAGTGTAGGAGCCATATGTAAGTTTTGTGTTTGTGGGTTTGGTTTGTGTATACACACTCCATTGGCGCACAGGTGAGGGGGGTGTCACTGTGGGTGGGATCGGTGGTTACTTGTAATTGCACCTGCTGGTCTTTTCGTGTGGCGTTTTGGACATGGCGTGGGGTGAGCGACGGGAGAGAAATTTTATGTTGACCGCAATACTATAGTCTCACACGAGGCTCCTTTTTGTAAGTATTGGAGCTGATATGAAAATAAAGTGGAGAGAACGGAAAATGGAAAGGAATGCGTGTAAACAATTTTCTCCCGGGTTTAGCCCCGAGCGGCTGATTGCTTTTATTGGTTGAAGTTAGCCGCAACAGACAGGATTTAGAAAGGTTATGGACAAGTCTTTGGTCATCCGTTTTAAGAATTGTTTGTCTCATCTCGTTTTACATTGCCTTCTTAGTTTGTATACGGGTGGTTTAGGGAAGGGGTTCGGAACTATCTTCCTCTTTTTGCTTGAATTTCTGTTTGTCTGTATGTTTTGTTCATTTGAAAAACTGAAAATAAGATATATCACATTTATGTATGAGGAGACGCGCATTTAGGCGAGAAAGAGCTCAAATATATCGCTAGGAAAGCACATTATCTTAAGAAACAAAACAAAATTCAACATGTTTGGACCACAGACTGCAAGCATTAAATATGGAAGGAAAGCTGTCAATTATTCACTTCAATAGCAGAAGCTTATGCAAATTTCACTTACATAAAGTCATATCTACAACAATTATCAAAACCTTTTAGTATAATCGCAATTTCTGAAACTTGGTTTGATACAGATAAGGAAATTAACTAGATAGAGGGTTATGAGCTTAGATATATAAGCAGAAAGAACAAAAGTGGTGGGGGAGTGGCTTTATATATATCAACAAATACCTGAAATTCAGAGTGCTAGATACTATGACAACAATGGTTGATAATGTACCAGAATGGTTGAAATCTGCAAAGGAAAAAAAACAAAAAAGTATTGAAATCTTTAAGGACTGGATGGAAGAAATGTATTCAAGGGTTAATCATAAAACTGTTTTTACCTGTGTAGATTTCAACAATGGTCTATAAACGCGGATAAATATAAAGACAGATTAATTTATCAACACAATTACAGTATGAGCTTCTATCAACAACAATAAAAAATCACATCACATTCTGCACCTCTTATTGATAATATATTCACTAATGAGTAAGAAATTAAGAACGCATAGAGGGTCAAAAGAATGACTTGATGACACAGGAATGGGCAATGTGTACATGAAAGGTAACATTAATAGTGCATACCATGAATTTCACGCTGTTATGTTAAGAACTGTCCGATGATGCCTTACAGTAGAAAACATCAAAACACAGAATGATTACAAAAGCTCTATTAAATGGATAGAAAAAGAAAATGTCATTATATAAAGGAAGAAAACAAAAGAGGCTGAGAACAAATACAAAATACATAGAAAATAAACTAAACAATATTTTAAGAAACAGTAAGAAAGAATATTATAGAATTGTTTTTGATAATGAAATTATATTAAAGGAATATGGAACATATTTAATAGTGTAATAAAAAATGAGTCGGGAAAGACAAGTTATCCCAACCACTTTATGGTCAATGACAAAGAGGAATATGACATGGATATTGCAGCAAATAACATAAATAATTTCTTTGTAAATGTTGGATCAGACCTGCAATGGAAATTCCTGACCAAGGCAGTTTGGAAGATGTGGGGAGGTTCATTAAAAGAAATAACACTTGATTTTTCTTAACAGTAGTAGATGAAAGGGAAATTACTGAAATAACTACAAAATGTAAAAATAAAAAATATACCGATTGTGATGACATTGATATGATCATATTAAAAAAGGCAATTACATACATTGCAAAACCACTAGCATACATTTATCATTTATCATTTCAAACTGGTACATTTCCACATAAAATGAAAATACCAAAAGTTGTTCCTCTGTACAAAGCTGGCAACAAACATTTACTTACAAACTACAAACATTGTCTCAATACTTCCACAATTCCTGATTCCTGAAAAACTTAACAGCAAAGTAGAAAAAATTAAAGATAAACATCAGCTACTCAGTGACGGCCAGTATGGATTCAGAGAAAGAAGGTCAACATCATTTGCAATACTAGATTTAATTGAGCATGTCACAAACCTCATAGATCAAAAAGCGGAAACAGTAGGATTATTCAATGATTTTAAGAAAACATTTGACATGATACGTCATGAAATATTAATTAAAAAACCTGAATTATATGGTATCAGGTGGGTGGTTTTTAAATGGGTTAGAAGCTATTTGGACAATAGAAAATAATATGTCGAACTAGGGGAGAGCTGCTCATCATGTTTGGACGTTGTTTATGGTGTCCCCCAGGGATCAGTGTTTGGCCCCAAACTGCTTATTTTATATATCAAAATGATATATGCAATGTTTAAGATGTTTTCAAACCGGTTTTGTTTACTGATGACAAAAACATATTCTGTTTGGGTCATAATCCGAATGACGTACTTTCATTGGTGAGAAATGACTAAATTAAAATTATGTTTCAATTTGAATAAACTATCATTAAATCTGAGCAAAACAAAACTAAAATTATGTTATTCGGGTGGACATTGAAAGGGTTACAAAAAAACTAAATCCTTGTAGTGATAATTGATAAAAATCTTAATTGGAAACATCACATGAAACCTGTACAGTCCAAAGGTTCAAAAACGATTGCAGTATTAAATAAAGGAAAACAGGTTCTGGATAATAGATCACTTCATATTCTGTACAGTTCTGTTGTTTCACCATATTTAAAGGGCACCTTCCAAGCCAAATTCATTTTTTGAAGGTTTTCTAACCTAAGTATGAGGCCCAATAATGAAAAAGTGGGTGTCGCCAGACACAGCTCATTGACTTTTAAAGGTACAGGAACAGAAACAGATGGTTTCAGGAGAGCTCACTAGAGCGACTTTTACACTGGCTGAAATGAAGTACCAAAGCTGAATTTGCGGGAACATTTAAAAAAAACAAAACATGTTTTTGGACCTCTGGCAACTAAATTAAATTGTGTAAAATACCCCATGGAAGGAGGCCTTTAACCTATTAGTCTGAGGTTTGGGGCTCTCTACAATCTCTATTCATTCTGCAAAAAAGAGCAATGAGGGTCATCAACAGAGTAGGTTATAGGGATCACATACATTCATTATTTCTTCATTTCTGTCAGGATCACTTTGTCAAAATTAAACTATTGGTTGCATAAGTTACAATTGGCGGTATGGTTCTGTTCTGGACACCCTGCTCTTCCGCGCTAGCGAGGAAGCCAGAGGCAGGAAGAGCACACCCTTCTGCCCTTCACGAGCCAACGTGAAAGGTGAAAGGCGAAAGCAGTGCGAGGTTCTGTTCAGGAGCCCCTGCTCTCCACACGCTAGCATGAGAAGCCCGAGGCAGGAAGAGCACAACTTCCTGCCCTTCACGAGCCAACATGAAAGGCAACAACAGGGGACAACAGGGGACGCAGCAGTACGAGGATGAGAAAAGATGTAAAGATAAAGTGTAAAGATCTTGGAAGGTTGACAAGTTTCTCTTGTTCCTTTTCTTGACTATTGTGAATAATGTGTAAAGTGAGGGGTTGGACCTGATAAGTTTCGACTTCGTCCTACTCCTTTTTGAACATGCAAATGAAAAATGTATTTGTTGCCTTGGTGTTGTGGTTGTTTTGTTGTTGTTGTTTTTCCTGTTTATATTTATATTTATATATTTACTTTGTACTATGGTTATTTATTTGTTCATGTTCAAAGCAAAAAGCGAAAAATTAATAGGGAATACCAAGATTTTGGGTCGGAATTCCATTTCTCTATCCAAAGTCAGCTTGGCTCCACTTGGGTTGCTCTTAATTCATGAGTCAATAATAATGCTCATACACAAGATAACAACACCCATTTCACATACACATACATTTATGCAACACACTAATAATGTTAGATCTACTACTGTACTATAATATAATACTGTACTACTAATTTACACATCAACACTGTTATCAGTTTTTTTATGTATTCTTTTATTTTGTCAACATTCTTTGATTTGATTTGTTTATTTGTCCCTTACATGAAAGTGGATAACGAAATTGTACATACAAACACATTACATCATCAAATCAACACAGCAGCAAGAGAAAACATTTCTTATATTTGTCTGCCACCTATCGGCCAACTAAAAAAAACCCAATAAAAATAAACAATCCCCCCCCAAAAAGTAATAATAATAACCCATACAAGTGTAAGTTTACAAACTCAAAAACAATTGATCATTAATGTCCAGTTTAGATTTCGAGTGCATATTGACAATTTTTGCATTTGCACATTTTTTTAAATCAATTGATATCTATACAACCTTTTAAATCCTGAGGTTGGGAATTCCATATTTTTACATCAACAACTGAAATACAAATTTGTTTCAGAGATGTCCAAGCAACCTGATGCTTAAAATCAAATCTTCTTATATGATTTTCATCTTCTGAAGTAAACACCAACAGCTTTTTCAGATTTTTGAGTAAAACTCAGTTTTTGGCTTTGAACATAATTAGCTATGTCTGGAGTTCTAAGTTCCAATAACCCTGATTTAATAAATGAACTATTGGTATGTCCTCTAAATTTAACTTTGTGGATGATTCGGATTGCTCTTTTCTGCAATAAAGACAAAGGCATTATGTTACTCATATATCTATTACCCTACACTTATGCACAACAACTTAAGTAAGGCAGTATAAGTGAACATTGTTTTGTAATCTAAAACAAACTTGACAGATTTAAAAAAAATAAGAACTTCAGCTTTAAAACTCACCTTTTTAGAACTGCTTTTAATGTTATATAATTGTTTGTATTGTATTCTATTGTCTCGCTCTTAATTCTCTGATGATCTTACTTTTAAATTATTTTAACTCATTCTTGTTTTAATTCTCCTTTTCTATTGCTTTTGTATCTGTATCTGTAAATAGACTTTCGGTATCTTTAAAAGGGCTATACAAGTCAAATGTATTATAATTATAATACATGTGATTAAATGGTTGTGGTTAAATGTGGTTAAATTTTCATCCAGTCTGATTCCCAAGAATCTAAACTCATTCTAATAACTACATTCTCAATATTAACTCCATCCAAAGACTTCGTTTTTTACTTCTTTTAGCAAAAACCAAGAACTTAGTTTTTTTTTATCAAATTTAACGATAACTTATTTACATTAAACCAATTTTTAAGTTTCACCATTTCACTTTCAATATTTTCAAACAATGTTTGTAAATTATCTCCTGAACAGAAGACATTAGTGTCATCCACAAACAAAATGAACCGTAACAGTTCAGAAACTTCACAGATGTCATTGATATATAAAATAAAAGGTTTCAGCCCCAAAACCGAACCTTGTGGGACCCCACATTCAATCTTTCTGCAAAAAATGCATTACACCCCGCCCCTTGTTGATTACTGGCTTTATGGTACATCTTATTGGCATTATGTATATCTGGATCAGTCTAACAGGGTAATGCAGAATTACTCTGGGTATGTCAATCCAGCTTCATAGTACAGGCCCTAGTTTTGTAAGGAGATAAGAAAACACAATTTCATGGTTGTTCAGATTAGAACAGCAGGACCAGGCAACCCATTGGCAGAGATCAAAAACATACAGTATATACTATGTAGTTTCATCCACTTTCTGCAGTGTATGACTTTGATCTCACAGACATGCTTTTTGCCATAACCAGCATTCTCAGTGGTAAATCATCTTCCACCCAGTCACCCTCAGACTGCAGCATCATCTGCCATAAATTTGCCTCATCTGTTGATGAATCCATCCAGGGCACTTCCAGCCCATAACTCTTCCCTGGAAAAAAAATGCAAATTTTTACAGTCAACAGTTCATAGTAAGATGATCTAAATGTAAGGCAAAAGTAGAAAACACGTAGAGTATAGTATATATAACAAGTATAGGCCTATTCGGATATATTCATTATGGACATGGTAACCTCATTCAGATCACACATTATTCTCATAGATGGGTAAGCAAATTAACCAACCAATGGCATTTTGGGAAATTACAGAGCAAGGTAGTCAGATTTGATGTTAGATTATTGGTATAGGAGGTTCTTCCATATAAGGCCTTTTATCTGGCGTGGTTTGGGCTGATAACAGGCAGCATCATTTGTGTGTCAAAATCACATACGTCAATACTACATACTCAACAGTATGCTATTTCTCACCTTCCGTTCAATCTGTGATAATCAGTATGCTCTCAATTCAAACATACTCCAGGGTGTTGAACCTCACCTACTCTCATTCTGAATCCCACTTTTAGCCAAATTATTGTGTTATGCTTAGTGGTTGATATTTGACTTTGCCTCTGTAATTTTTCAATTATGATACAGGATTGTGTGAATGGAACACATTGCGTAATAATTCAACGTGTGTTTGTGTACGCGGTGAGTAGGTTCTGCCACAAGGTGGAGTTACATAGTTGTGGTGTTTTTTTTTCCTTGTCAAAAGTAATATGATATTAGTGTCTATGCCTATGTCTATTAATTTTATGTTGTTTACACTGAGACTGCTGTCCTCAAGGAATAAAATGCATCAGCTGAAGGACACAATCTGGATTTCTTTATTCGGATGCATTCTGGGTCTGACTGATGCACCATACTGATCTGTGCATAAACCTATCCGGACATAATACCTACATTTCCACCTCACAAACACTGTTGCTGTTTTGTCACATTAAAACATCTGATCACATGCCAATTTAGTCACTTCCACATGTTTATCTCCTGTTTTTGACAAAATGGCAAACCCTTTGAGTATTTATGTCTGTGTTTGCACTTGGTTCGTACTGCTTGCCACAATTTTTAAAGGAACTCTTTGGAAGCAAAACTCTCACACCCTTATAGTTTCAGATTCAGAAAATTGTATTTGTTCCAATGGGGCAATTTAGAGCACAAAGAGTGGGCCATGGCTAAGAAACAGGTCTAAATTGTGTATCTTGGTTCTATACTGCCACATAGACAAAGGACTACATTATTAGGGAGACTATGTACAATATTTTACCACCAGATGGTGCATATGAATACCAGCATGTCAGACATAAACAAAAGGGTACATTAGCCTCCTTTGGCCACGCCTCTCCACTTGCTCTATGTTCCATTTTAGCTTCAACCTTAGCAGCCTGCCAAACCAATGTTGACTACAGTCCTCTGCCTGTCTATTAGAATTCATCTGGCAATCAAGCGTTTTCTTGGTTGGAATAGTCTTTGGAGAGTCTGTCCACCGAAAGTGAGCTACACTGTGCTTAGGTCTATGCATTGCTCTGTTAAGTTGACTTATTTGTGTACTTTCGATGTACTAAGATTAAGGTTTTATTGTAATCAGTGCAATCTATGTGCATTGTCCACACTTTTACAGCCGCTTATTGCTTTGTGTTCTAATATGTTGATATTTCTATGCTTTAATAGAAGCTTACGCTTTTCCACTGCATCGTATCGGCTCCAGTCTATTCTACGCAACATGGTACCTGGTGTGTTTCAGCTGCAGGATAGTACCCACTCAGGGTAGCTGGCAACGCGGCCATGACATAGCCATGATGTGGTCACAGCTGTAGCTATTGGCTAACCTGTGTTTGTTGTACCCGGTGTTTAATCCCATGTTTGAGCCCCTGCAACCAGTGCAATGTAATCGCAAGACACAGCAGTGTTGCGTTGCTAGAACATATTTGGTGCGTGGATGTTTATTTGTATTATTGTCACATTTATCTCTCCTGCGGTGAACATAAGCCATGACAGCGGCGCAGAGCCAGGTAAGGGACACCCGACACAGCAAGAGTTTTTGATCACTGCTGTTCTTCTCTGACGCCTAAACAACTACACATTCGCCTGAAATACATTAAAACTGCATTTACTGTCATTAAACAGTGGTATTTTGACATTTATTTCTCAACTATACTCCGTGCAGGCTGTGTCTTCACGTCTCTTGGACTGCAGTGGACTCAACGTCACCGAATAGTACCCACTCTGCTCCGATGGCACCACTATAGAGCGGGTACTTTTTTGCAGTGGAAAAAAGCTATTAGTCATACAGCTGAACCATTCAAATTTAACATGAACATATGATGAGAAGAACAGCAGTGCAGTGAAAGTGAATCTCACCTGTCCCTAGCCCAAGCCTGAGACCACCAATGTAGTGATTGTTCAGTCTGTCATAATCCCATACTGTGATTTCCACACAGGCCTCCTGAAGGTCTTTAGGTCGGAAGCCATCATACACCATGGTGTGATTAAACATCGGGTTGACTGTCCTCTTCACCACACGTGTCTTTTGTCGGTTTTTGCAGGATGTTTCAGGGAGTACAGTGCTAGGGTAGAACCAAGGAAATAAGGGGCATTATTATACTGTCGGTCATTTTAGAAACACAACCTTACCATAAAAAATTACAAAAATAAATAAGATCCCTCATCTGACACTAGAAAATTCTAATTCAAGAATGTATCCATAGCATATTTTTGGGTTTGTGAATATGAATACCACAACTTGTAGGGTACGTTAATGAATACAGGGCAACATTTTTATCCATAACACCAGAGTGGAACGTGTGTGCTGCTTCAGAGCCGGGAGCTTCTTATCCGCCTGGTTGACAAAGCCGAGAAGCTTTCCACAATCCCTCCTGTTGCTTGCTGCACCTGCTCACACCTCACCCCAACAACCCACATGGGTCTAACTACCCCAGGGGTCATGACAGAAAACCTACTTGAAACTGAAATGGCAAGAGATATGCATTGTGCTTACGTGAACGCTATAACAAGTTGTGTAATAAATCATACAGAGACAATCTGGAAAGACAACAACACAGACTTTTCCTCACTCATCTGTTTTACCTGCTTCATACAGGTCATATATTTGTTATTGCGGTCATCCCTGGGACCCGTAACACAGATACACCAGTGCTATGGTTAGTGCCACATAAAATGGGTATTTCCTAAAGATCTGAAGCACTAAGATTTTTTTTCTCTATATCATAAAATCAAACATCAAGAAATTCAACTCCTTCATCCACTGAAATGAACCACAGGGATAATGTGTAGACGCTTTAAAAATCCCACACCTGCACTCCATTTCTCATCTGTGCCACAGGAGAAAGTCCAACCCCCCTTAAAGGGATAGTTCAACATTTTTGAAAATTGGTATATTGCTGTAATCCCTATCGTCATATGGGTAGGTACATTTACTTTACTCATCAGTGCCCTTTGCATGTGTCATAATGATACATAATTAAACATTAGTTTTTCATAGCGTGGTGAATGTGCAAGCTACAAGTTGTTCACAAGAGCATTTTGGAGTCATTTGATGGTGTATTTCATTAGTTTTGAAGAGATAGAGAGGTGCTGCACCGTTCACCTCCATGTAAAGCGCTGAGCAGCGGCTCGCTTTCCCCCTTCGTTCTCAAAACAATGGGCACTGACGAGTAAAGTTAATGTACCTACTCATATGACGATAGGACGATAAAATGTAGAACTATGCCGGACTTGAATTCTGAGCTGACACTATGTCAAGGTGAGCCCCCACAAGTGGTTATCACTCAAATTCCTCTACAGCTTCCCTGACTGAAGTTAAGACTGTCAAGGCCCGTGGAGATGTCCATCAAGGACTGCAATTATCTGGACAATGTTGCAGTGTCACCTATTGGCATTGTAAACACTATGTTTATATTAGGATGTCTTACATATGCCTCCTCATGTTCATATCATATTCTGTCAGAAAACGTGAGTCTTTGTACATTAAGTATACAAAAAAGAATTTGTTGACATTAAATGGTGCAGTAGGTACAATTTCACCAAGACTAAATAAAGGTTCATAACTTGGTAAAAAAAAAAATAGTTTGATCTGGTAGTGAAAAAGGTATTATGGTTAGGCATTTTGTGCTGTACAAAATCCTATCAAAACATTTTGCAAATCTAACTGGTTGTGATGAGATTACAAATGGCTGATAGGTTTGATGTCATCAAAGCAAACATAGCAATTTCTCAGAATTTAACAGCATAACATTTTAACAAACCATAACTATTTTGGAAGAGAATCCCAGCTTCATGTCAACTTATAAAAAGTCCATGAAGAAATAAAAGGGAGTCCTATACTCCTGCCATATGTTTTGCCCTTGCCTCCTCCCCTTTGTTTCTCTCTCTCTGTCTCACGCAGTAGCAAGTCCAGTGAGCCCCCAGCTGCAACAACAGACCTGCAGCAAATTTCACACCTGGTTCATATCCAATCGACCACCGTACACCGTTTGGTTTCTCCTCAACAGAACGTCCCCCCTGCTCCTCCACTGCCTGCTGCTCACCCTGGATCTGCCCTCTTGGCCTCCCCTAGATATCAATATCCCTGCCTCCACCCACACCACCCCCCTGCTGCTCTGCCATTCACCACTACATTCTCTCCCACTCGTCAGAAGACATCACACATCACACCCACTATCACCCAAAATAAACTCCTCTCACACCTGGGGCCTGTACCACAAAGGTGGATTAACACACCCAGGATAACTCTTCATTACGTTGCTACACATATCCAGATATCTGCAATCCCAATAAGCAGTGAGGTAAGCGATCAAGGCAGTAACTAAACAGGTTTACAACTCTCAAGCTGTGTGCACACAAATAAAAGGGGCGTGGTTTGATGCATTTGACCAATTGCAGAAACTTCAGAGCGGGTTGACTTTACCATGGAAAAACACGAATATGAGGAGTATCAGGATAATAATCAGAATAAAAGCAACACGGTGGGAGCTGCCAAAAGCCGCAATGAAAGCTGCACAAAAAAAACGCAGACTCTGCCAATGCGTAAATGAATGGAATTATAATATTAATTCTGTCATGGGGAGTATATCTCACATTACCAGTGCTTCCATAATTGCAGAGGTGTTGCAACAGGACAGGCAACCCAGCAAATTGCCTCGGACCCTGAGCTGGAAAGGGGGCTTGAGGGGGGGGCCATGGTTCACAGGCACAGGGGGCAAGGCAAACCCCCCCCCCCACGACTACGACGACAACAAGTGATGGCCTTCTTCGGACTCCGAGTGCCTCTTGCCTAGGGCCCCAAAAGTGTCTACAAACGGCCCTGCATATAGGTGTGCAGTTCTGAATGTTTTGTTGTTTGACTTCAAATTTAAGAGCATCCCCGGTGGAGCCAAACTGATTTGAGAGAGTGTTGGAGCCATGAATGAGTTTACTCACATAAATTGTGAATGGTAATTTTGTGTTTATATTTTGGGTTGGTTTTGGTGGTTATATTTTGCTAATATTTTCTGTTTATTTTTGCGATCACAGTAATGAGGTCACAGGGATAGGGGTGGTGATACCTGGGTAATATAATCGCCTGTGTACGGGCTGATAACAAAGGAAAGAGGGTGAGCGCACGGGGGGGCGTATTTTTGTTGACCGCTGTTTTTTTTGCCTTAGATCGCTGTGATTATTTTTTCTATAATTTTGTGCACGTTCAGTAAGTTGTTCTATTTATTGAATAAAACCCATAAACTAATTTTTTGATCTAAGCAAACTTATTTTTGGTACAGAGCGTCAGACAAGCAGCAATTCCCTACCCTCAGCCTCTTGGCGACTTTTTATCTTTTTGTTTCGGAATAGTCGCTACAGAGAGATTTGATATACTGCAATGCAGAGCTGCCAAGCGTCACGCTTTGAGTGAGACAGTCACGCAGTTTGACCAATTCTCACGCCACAATTGACATATCTCACGCTTATATTTCCCCATTCAATACTCTACATTTATTTTTTTCATGATAATAAACTTGCCGTAGTTCGAGTAACTCTGATTGACTGACCGAGATAACCAATCCCAGACCAATCCATCAGTCCTGTGTGCCTAAATCTAACCAACCACGGAAGGCACCACGCAATATAAACCAATCAGAAGGAATGTAAGGCGGGTCTTGGCGTCTCTAACTATCTTTCACACACAACAGCGCCGACATTTAAAACCCCATGGACATTCTCCTACTCTCCTGAAGACGGAGAGTAGGCAACAACCCAATGTTGATCATAAAAAAGTATTGCAAATGGGTTCACTTTTTAAATATTCCTACCAGTTTGTTTTCGATGTAGGACAAATGTTGCTCTAAGTTTTTATCTGTAGTCTCTAGTTCACTGTTGATTTGCTGTTTCTCCTTGAGTTTCCTAGTTAATATGTACTGTTTTAATGCTGCTATGCTATGGTAGCTGAATTGCACTTGTAGGTTATATCAGCATAAATACATAGTAAATGAAATAACAGCCTTGTGTAATCTAATGTTCATTTGAACTGTTCTTATTTGTTTATATTTGTACGTAGTAGGGTTTTTCTATGGACCATGAGTCTGCTGCCAAGACATTCATTCAATCAGAAAACACTGAATGTTTTATTAATGTTTTTTACATCCTTTCTGTTGCACACAAGGAGAGCTGAGGTAAAGGTAGCAGTGTCAATGGTGGAACACAATGTGCTATTTGCAGTAGCCAATCACTTCAGCCCATTGCTAAAAGAATGCTTCAAAGATTCCCCTACTGCACAGAGCTTCAATAATACAAATAAATGTATTTTGTCAAAATTCTTGTTATAATTTTCAGTTCTAATTTCTGGTTAATTAAGACTAGCATTAGGGGGCCACAGCTCCTAGGTGAAGGGGGGGGGGGGGGGGGGNNNNGACTTTTTTTAACCAATCAAACTGTCAACCTTCTTACTTTGGCTTTTGGAGAAACTATTGTGAAGGCTCTGCAGGCCGGATTAAATAGTGCATTGCGCCGCATGTGGCCCCCGGGCCTTAGTTTGCCCACCTCTGACTTAGCATGCTAACATGTGCTCTCAAGAAGGTGGAGCCAAACATTATTTGGAGCTTCATCATCCATCTCGAGCTGGACCAATTTAGCCAATTTGGGGGTCAGTTTCCCGCACCACCTGGCTGGCCCGTTCATCAAGATCTAAAACCCAATGTGGCCCTTCAGACAAAATGATTGCCCACCCCTGGCTTAAAGTGAGATTAAAGTGAAATCCGTGATTTATTAGGAGATATAATAAATGATTTAGAGTATAGCTGCTGAAAACAGGTGGAAAAAGAGTGTAACTCTACAGTTTTAGTTTTGGAGTTTGCGGCCATAACAGTTTCTGAAGACAGCATTTTTGCTATTTTTCTGGGCTGTACTAAAGAGCAGTCCGGATGAAGTGATCAGCCTCAGCTTCAATTGCATAAAATGCTAGCTTTGACTCACACTACCACTATGTAAAGCTGCGTTTGGTTCTACTTTCAATGTCTCTGCAAACTGTATTTGTGACTTTGGCAATGACAGAGACAGTGTTACCGATGTACAAGTCCCAGAAACGCTGGAAAAATACACAAATACACGCCACATTGCCCCCGCCCTCTGCTGACGTCCCTCGATCCAAACTGGACAGTCCCCAGTGCTAATGCTAAATGTTAAACGGTCCAGTCTATCTGCGCCACGGTGTCATAAAGCAGTGATCTCTGAACTGCAGGGATTTGATCGACAGTTGAAATTCCATGGAGCTGCAGCAGACACGCCCCTAGCTCCCAGATTGTCTCTCATCCAGGTCATGGTATCTTATCACTCAGTGTGGGCAACTGGACTTAGTTGGCGTGCAATAAGATCTATACAAAGGCTTTCATTTGACAACAGCTTACCATTTCACAAACGGATCAATAATTATTCCTCGAATGGATGAAAGTTTCTTGCAGTCTTTTACCCATATTTGCATCTCACCAATCTCCGTCACTGTAGTTTTACCTGTGGATGTAGTCAGACCACAATGATTGATGATACTGACAACAGTGAACAGAAGCTGTTTGTTTTTTTTGTTTTTTTACAAAGAATAAATATATAAAAGATCCTCAGCTCACTGTGAGATATCTTTGGCAGGAATCTGAGAGCGACTCTCATTTGTCCTCTGCTGTTCATCGGACAAGAGGAGGAGAGTGATGCAGTCTGCGGTGAGGCCTAAGGAATCAAGCAAAAGAACTGTCAACCACTTTTAAAATGCATGTGGACTAATGACAGAAAATAATTTTTACCTTTGCTTTTAAGGCATATTCATTCATTTGAGTGTTGTTGAAGTCCCATTCTGACATATCCAGGTCCACTTCACCCAGGAAGCTGTTCCGCCCAAAAGTATCATTATGCCACACAGAGATGCTAAGATGCTGATCTCTCAACACCTCCATTTTTAGCTTAAACTAATTAAAAAAGATGCAACAAATGGGTCAGAACATGGACAAAATTTGATATGACAATAAGTGAAGGTGAAATGTGTCAATCTTACACAAAGTATTTCATTGTAGGTGGGGTTCAAAGTCTTCTTTTTAACAGTGGTTTTTCTCTTTCCCAGTTTTGTTTTGTCAGGAAGAAGGAAACATTTCACATACCTACAAAACGCAGCAGAGCCTTTTTTCAACTCAAGACAAGAACATACAGAAATACAGGTTATCAGCCATTTTTCTGACCTATCATAAATATGATTAAAGCTGCAGTATATAGCAATCCTTTTGTTCCATTTGATGACATTGTCATAATCTATAAAATGCAGGTCAACTGTGGAAAAAATCCTGTGTCTCTAGCACCTCCCGGTGGTCGTAATCTCTTTTTGCAAGAACCCATGGAAACCAATCAAGACTACCAATAAGAGCAAGTGTCAGTCACAGAAGAACAATAACAATAAATGCACTGAAATCGCCATATCAAGCTGCAGGATTCTTGTCATATCTGTGACACAAAAACAAAAAGCAACTGAGTGCTCACTTAGAATGGTGTGGATTTGGGGTAAGCACAAGAAGCCAGTCATGCATTGACTGAATTGATGGACTCAATGCAGTGTTGTAAAGTAACATACAAGTACATTACTGTACTTAAGTACAACTTTTGAGAAGTTGTACTTTTATTCATCTTTTTTCCTCTTATACTTTTACTTTCAATCTGTTACATGTAAAAGAAAAAAATCGTACTTTTACTCCACAACATTAAAATTGGACAACTCATTACTCGCTACAAATCAAAATCTTAATATCAGAGCAGTCTCATCTCTTGATATGTATTTGACTGAAGGACTGCACAGTGGAAACTGAAGAAATTGCTGCAGCTACGGCTAAAGCTGAAACAAACCAGTGGCATTATCTTAAATCAATGTTTGGGGACGTGGGGAAGGAAGCCTCTTCTTACCGAATGAAGTGCCTCTTGTGTTTGCTGAAATACAAGGAACTAATGGCATTCAATAACTCGTCTTCGAACCTCAAGGTGCACATTGAGGTAGGCTAAGTGTCATGTGCCTGTAATTCATAAATATTGTCCATAAAAATTAATTTGCCAACATTTTAACAGACCAGCACCACCACACATGGGCAGCCCCTCCATTTTTTGTAGGTGTTTTATAAAGCATTTTGTACTTTTACTTGTACTTTCATACTTAAGTACATTTAACACTAAGTACTTTAGATACTTAAGTACATTTAATGTGGGCTACTGTCATACTTGTACCCAAGTGAATTTCTTATCTATGACTTTTACTTTTACTTGAATAACTTTCAAGTGAAATATCTGTAATTTTACTTAAGTATGGGTTTACAGTACTTTTTACAACACTGACTCAATGTTTGAAGGCAAACAAAAAGACATGACAGCTAAAATTAAGCAAATCCCTCTCTCAGATTCCACAGCAACCGGTCATTTTATTTTAGTTTGTATTTTTGTTGTTGTTTTCAGTTAAAAGATTTTTAATATTACAGTATTATCACGTGTCCTGACCGACCTCAATAAATGGACCTTTGACTCATTGAAAAAATTCTTTGTGGCCCTTTAAAATTTGCATTTGATTACCCCTGGTGTAGATGTTTGAATTTTCAGTCTAAGTCCACAATTTTACTACATACTGCAGCTTTAAATCATAGTTCATGTTGTAGCTTTGTCATGTTGATCGCTGTACAGAACAATAGACCTACGGATCAGAGTGTTTTTTCTTGTTGTCCACCATAGCCAGATCCCTGCAAAGCACCACAAAGATTTGAAATTCTTCAAGCCTTTGGATGTAGTTCACAGCAAACTGAATGCTTCCTCGCACTTCAATGTCACCCAAATTTGCAGGTTGAATACTGTCGATGCTGCCGCTGACCTGCTTATTCATAAAACAACAGAAAGAGAGTCCATCAATAGGTGTCATAAATGTAAACTCATTATAATGTAAAGTAAGACTGAAAAAACTCGTAAAGTGGGGGAGGACATGAAGATGAGGTGGTGAAAAATATAGAGGAGGTGATGACAGAGATGAGGGGAGGTTAAAGTGGCTGTAGAAGTTTGTGGCTGTAGAAAGTTGTTGGCCATGACAACAACAAGAAAAACAGATGTTTACACAGCTGACCACTTTTCCTAAGAAGTAACTACCTAGAAAACAATATGGTCCTTGAATCCTTAGTGTCTGTCCCTTATCAATACATGTCTGATACCAAACACATTGGTCTAATAATATAGGGGTCGTGTTGTAGAACCATCCAGCTTCAACTTCATCTTGTACCACTCCTATGCTGGTGCACACCCTTGTTTTGTTTTAAATCAAACTTTCTCTTGGACACCTTGAAGAGATTGTCCAGAGACAAAACCCATTCCGGCTAACTTTTGTGAATGGGTGCTCAATTGAAAGGCATTCCGCAGGTAGGTTTCCCATTTTTTGAACAGTGCAGGAGTCGTCAATCTCAAGCAAATAACACAGTGGTAGATGATGTGGCTTTTTTTTGCTGTCAACTATGCAACATGCTTCAGTACAAACTGCTCTTTCACTACAGAGGTGACCTCAACAATGAGTTTGTTTTGATGGTGCTTTTCAAAGAGAGCTGCAAAATGATGTTGGCTGAGAACAATATTTTCTGCTTGACTGAAATTTGACACACAAATTCAACCACCAAGTCTTGATAAGGGCTAAGGGCTTGATAAGGGTTTAGCAGGAATTCAGAGAACCAGTTACTAACGCTCTGCTGTTGGGCAGGAATAGAGTATGGGGTGTCTTCATCTGGGTTCTGGCTGGTTAGCATGTACTGACTACCGGAAGGGACCTTCAGATCCATGTAGCACAGTTGCCTACTTAAACATAGAAGTGCCAAAAAATTGAAGGTCTGTAGAGTGGCAGGAGGGGTGAGCTGGCACCTGCCCGCAAAGCTTCCAAGTAGTTATTTACACAAATTTCAAGCATTTTGCACTTTTTTGTTTAAATACCAAATAGGTGTCAGGTGACTGTGGCTCCTAAGTCAAAGGAAATCAAATGGTCACATTAGGGTAGGGGGATCACATGAGTGTAAAGGCTACAACTTGGTAGAGGCAGCATCATGGTTACCGAGAGTAAAACGTGTCTGATGATGAGGGAGGGAAACAAGTAGTCTGTTACTTTGTGCAATATCCCAAAGAAGGAAGGAGGCCAGAATTGAGGATCACACTTTGTGGGTGACATATTTAAACATGTTTTAATTGTGGTAATAATTATCACAGTTCATAAAAGATTTTTTTTTAATTGCTATTTACCTTTGGTGCTATAAATAAATGCAATATGAAATCCACCAAAATTTGATAATTCCACAAATCAAATATTTAAAAGCTAAACAAGTCAAGTCTTAGCCATATTGTAGGAATTTAAATGTTTCAAGATGAGATGAGATTAATGTTGAAGGTGGTCAAAATGACCTTGTGACACTTTGAGGTGGTATTGGAATACTGGATGGTTGCTGGATATGAGGTCAGGTTAGAACAATATAAGTCGTAAAATATGTATCTATTAAAACCTGGATAAAAGATCAATATTAAAAGTTCAGTATCATTATATTAACCTAGAGTTAAAACTTTCAACTAGTTGTACACGTACAGATGATGTGGAAGCAATTCCAGAAGATAGACTCTGGTTAGAGATGGAGCGGCCTGTGTTTCTTCTCCAACTCCAAGTGGTCTCGAAAGCGTGGTCACCGCCCATCTAAAAATAACCAAGCCGAGACACAGCAAGCAAAACTGATCATAGTCAGACATGGAAAACAGTAATAAATAAATAACATTTGTTAAATGAGTTATTGGGAAGATTTTGGTCCTCCATTCCAGAGATGTCAGTTAATCAATCCATCATTTCAGCACACCAACAATTAACCATTTTGTTAGTTGTGCTCTACCTCATCCTGGTGCATAACTGGAAGTGAGACACAGGTTTTCATCTGTTTCGAGTTGGATGTTGAAGAGGCTGATGATGGAAAGAAGAAACATGATAAGTCTAAATGTATACAACACATGTATGTTTCTGTATTTATTAAGTAACTCAAATAGGGTAGGTCCACATCATTACCAAATAGACAATTTCAGTCATTTGCCCTGTTGACTTGTTTTTGCACAACGAAACAGATCTTGATGACAGTGTGTTTCAGAGATTATATGACACTGCTAGAATTATCATTATGACCTGTCACAATGGAAACAAGATGACCTCCATAAAATATGTAATCATATATATTTAATATTTACATACATGAATATTGATCATATTTAATAATACATAATACAGTTATTAATATGTAACATTTAAACACTCATAACATGAGTGTTAAACAGTTCATGAACTACATGCTGCAGAAATTGTTACTCTGGTTTCAAATTAACTAACTTGTAAGGCATTGCTGGTGTATTTGGTCACTCAAGGAATATGCAGAGAAAATCAGTTTTGAGATGATGGTTACATCACACAATGCTGTTCTTCTATTTTCATTTTAACACTAGCAGAGATTAAGTAAACATGTCCTGCATCCACAAAGGGAATAATAATAATATTACTAGCCTTGATTTTGGTTAGATAAACTGTTTGGATTATCTTTTTAGAACAAAACAGGGACATTCTATGAACATTTTAGATCAGTCATTGGTCACAGTGAATGCAATTGCATAGTTAATTCAATTCGATAACCAGGCCCTGCTTGCAGTGTCTTGGCTACAGTTATTGTTTTGCATAATCCAAGAAGTGCCTCTGTGTTGATTACCCTGTATGGGATTGTGATTCTTGTATTTCACAAAGCCTCTGAAGACGTTTTCCGAACTGTACACTGTATCATTGTCTGCAGCTGAAGGTCTTACAGGAGAGCCATCATCAGTTCTGTCTTGGTAAAAGGCAGGGAGATAGGCATGTCCAAGGTAGTGCTGGTAATTCTGTGGAAAGAAGGATCTGGAAAGCCATGCAGAAGTTCCACACTTGTTTGAAACGCGCTTATATCGTGGCATAGTCCAGGAGTTTGGACTACCTTGTAGTTGTTTTTTATTCGTGACGTGAATATTTTTGATCTCTTGATCCAAAAGCAGAGAGACAGGGGTGACTCCTGTGTCAGGTTGAGTGCCTGTCAGTAGTAGCTGCTTTGTTTCCTGAGATAGACTTTTTCTCAGCATTGGCACTGGTGTTGACTTTACTACTTTTTCTTCATCAACTTCAGTATGGGGGCCAATATCTATTTGAAAGGTTTTCAAGTAAGAGCCTTCAAGCCTGGATGTCTTAAGACTTGAGGATTCCCATGGCAGGACCCTTGGGTGGCAGGTTTTTGATGGACTCCTCCTAACTTCCTCTTGTTCTTTTAAGCTTTGAGTTTGTATTTTGCTGGAATGAAGATGCCTCTCTTGAGTCATAACACTGTGTTGGTCACATCTTGACTTTACATTATCAAGATGAACAGAATCCCTCAGCAGTGATCTATCTGGATTCCGACAATCAGAGCCCATTTCCACTGAGTTTAAGGATTTAGAGACATTATAATCTGCTCGACATGACTCCATTTGTTTTTCTGTGTCAGACTTCTCTCTTCTATTTAGGAATGATGTTATGTCAGATGTTTCTTTGCTTTGTGCAGTAATTACTCTGGGTTCTATACACTCCTCCAAGAAATGTTTAAGATCATTAACATTGGCTCGCCAATGTTCTTGACTGCAGGACTTTGTTTGTCTTGGAGGTACAGTGTCATTACAGCCACAGGGCATATTTTCTTGTGCTTCAGAAAAATGTTGTTCAGAATCATCTGTCTCTTCATAGATGACAACTGGATTAGCTCTGTATGTTCTATCTCCTGATGCTGAATCATCAACAGAGATGTATTTAGTCTGGCCAGGGGAGATTTTTTCCTGGGACTGGTAGACAGTATCTTCAACTGTCAATTCCCTGTGAAATGGGAGGTTATCATTTCTGTTCTCCACATCAAAGGTAGCTTGAACATTTTTAGGAACACATGGATGTTCTATTCCTGTTTTAGTGATGGCCCCAAGTCTTGCCTGCTCTCTAGTAGACATTATTTCAGGAATACTTTCCTTTTCATGCAAAGCTTTTATATTGAATAATTCTTGTGGAAACTTCCTTTCTTCATGTATCTTCTGCTGTGAGCCATGTGAGATCATCATGTCTTTAAATGGAGTTTTCTGTAGTGCTGTAAGTTGTAGTGTTCTGACATCTGTCACAATTTTAGTTTCTTGTTCGACATTAACAGGTTTGTTCTTCAACTTCATCTGTTCATTTAACTGAGTCTTTGGTTCAACATTTTTCACTTTCTCACTAAAACTTTCAAAAAGGCTTTGGTGAAGTTTTGGAGAAACAACATGAGATGAAGCCTTGGACATTCTGTTGGTTGGAATGTTGTACTCTGAGATGGCATTGACAAAAAGGTGAGTGCTTTGTTGATGGATAGAGTGTCCAATCATCCATTCTGTGGTCTTAGTCTGTAATTTTCGGTCCTCTTCGGGTCGTTTCTCCAGGTGAAAAGGCTTATATGGTACCTGCTCGGATGAATCAAGGACAGTCCCTGATTGGTGTAGGAACTCAATGTGCTGATAGAGCTCAGGGAGGTCTGCAAAGACATCAGACACACAGTGTATCACTCATGCATGTTATCTTTGCAAAACATTTAAAAAAAATGGGTGGTAGTTTTGTCTTCCTGAATGACACTCAATGTTTTACATGGCACATTCCCTCACTCGTTTAGGTTTGAACGTAGGGTGTCATCCAGTAAAGCCTGCTGTCAGGGCTGGTTAACATGGTTTGTAGTGTGTTTTCAGAATCAGGAAATCGGCTATTTTTGTTGGTATCTGGCAAAATGCATACTTTAAACATCATTTTTGCAGCTCTTGGGAAACATTTCAGGCACCCACAGGTCAAGCATTTCAGATTAACGCACTGGAATGTACTTCAATGTAATTCCCTGACAATCCTGTGTATTTTTAATTCCCTGTCACTTTAACAACTCCTGGCCTTTAATCACTGGCAGATATGGCAATGACTGTGCGAACAACGATATTTTGTTGCTTTTTCTGCCAATATAAATTAGATAAAATTAAATTTTATGATCAGATTAAACCAGAAAACTAGATTTTCAGCAATTTGCTATGAAAATGTAGCATCCATGTAGTCCACCTACTTGAAAACATTGTTTGTTACTAGATATATTATATATATGTACAAGTCACAAATTATTCACTCAAACTCAATATATGCATTAAAAAGGTTTTCACAAACGTACCCGAATTTGGTGCTTGTCTTTCATCATCTAAACCATCAGTTAACTGACCATCCTTTTCTTCCAAAGTGTGCGGTGAAATGGGGTTGCTGTTAAACGGGTTTTTTCTTTGCTTCAACCAAAGATATCACATAATTACAGCTATGCAAAAATTGGCACTTTTTTTCAATTGATCCCAACTGCAAGACATCTACCTTTGTGGGGAACTGTACATCTTGCTGAGATGTCTGTTGTGACATTTCTAAAGGGCTCTGGCCTTGATCCCTATGGAACAGAACAATGCCTTCAGTCACATTTCTGAGTCTTTGAAAATAATTAATGCTATCTGGGTTTGGAATTTCACATTATGCATTACACTCCCTTGTACAAAGACATGATTTAGCCCATAAGCAGCCACATTATAATCATCTTATTTACACAATGCCCGTTTTTGTTAAAACAAAATCTCCCAGTGAATGTGTTCGTATCAAAAGCCTCATTTTCAGGGTTCTGTTGAATGTTCAGTGGAAAATGAAGAATCTGCTGTCCCCTTATGGAAAATATGATTTGTAGTCTAATGCATCTCTGTGAAACTAAACAGTATAATAACATCGTGTGGCACATTTTACCTATATAATACATTTGTAATTCCTTCACTTTGGGTATTAAATTATTATTTCCTTCTAGTTCTCATACCATGGAGTTACAATAAAAGCTGGACAAAATCCGTTGCATGTCAGTATGCCTGGCTCTCTTCAGATGTAGTGAAAAGCCTGAACATGAGTCTTGACCTTATAAGAAGACTACGAGTACTATGGAGACTAGGTACTAAGTATCTGTTTATAATGTGCATGACCCACAGCGATCACAGCCAAAGAATCTACTCTTGTAGCTCAGCATGTGATAGCCTTCCTAACAGGTGACTGTGATCACACGGTCAGATTAGCTCATATGACTCAAGCTTGCTAAACTGCAAAAAAAAAAGTTGCCAACATCAAAGGGATAGCCCACTTTTTGTTGAGTGGGGTTTGTAGCAACATATAATGTTATATCAGCTCATAAATATAATAAAGTTCGTAATTGCCTATTTAATGCAATACAATCATGAGTGTATAACGCAATATTAGTTTTGCACTTAATATAATTATGTAATAACTTTCATCATAAGCCTTATTCGGGTGCAGCTCACAATGTAATAATAAATCATAATGTAATATGGCGCTTGTGAAAAAAAAGAAGAATTTTTTTTTTTAACTCATTTTTTACTCATTTAATTTTTACTTCTGCCATTCCTTTCAAAGGCTTTCAATGTTCTGTCTGTGTGTCTTTCTTTCTGACAGCAAGATCACACAAAATAACTAATTTTTCCAAAACTTGGTGGAGCATTGGCCAATTTAGATGACATTTTTCTTCACCCCCAATTCATGTGGGCCACATGAACAGGAAGTAATTTTTTTTTAAGCATTATCCCCTGTACGTCTACTCAGTGGTATAAAAGCCCCACCTGCACTCATCAACAATGAGCAATCTTTGGAAAAAATAACCAGGAAAATAATATGGCAAGATGTGGGAAGATTACAGTGTGTGTGTTAAATAATTACATTAAAAATGTAATGTTTATGTGAGCCATGCTGTTTTGGGGGTTGAGGTGTATGGAAACTAACTACTTATAGGTGCCAATTTCTGTTTTTTGCTTGTGGATATTTACAAAAGATTCTCAGCACTTCAAATGGATGCACTTTTTTTTTTTAAATACAGAACTAACCATATAGCTTACAGATTCCTGCTTCAGGTTTTCAAACTTACCTTTCATTGTCAGGCTCCATCTGAGACTCCTTTAAGAGTCTGGAGAGAAGAAGTGCTTCCTTGAACGCTTCCTTGTTGTCACTGCTGATGAAACTGGACTCCTCGGGCATTATCTTGGAGAGCGTCACTGTGGCCAACAAGTACTTTTAAAAGGGGTCAACCTTTCATTACGCCATTTAGAAACTCTGGTTGACAGGTGAAGTCCAGACAAGGAATATACCCCCCAGTTCAGCTTGAGGTTAGGTCCCCATTTGCTGTACATGACTACAGAGATCAAACTAAGGATAAGCATACAACATGCCAAAGAGACCTTCAGGAGGAAATCCTGAAGGAGATCCTCAATCCTCCGAAGTCCACCACTGCCATTATTTTCCAAAAGAACACCTGTTGACTATTTCAATGACAACAGACCTACTGTATAGCCCTCACAATTGTAGTCATATGTAGTCAGAACATGAGAATGGTCTTTGTAGACAGTTAAGAGTTAGGATTTTCTTGCCATTGCACATAAAGTACAAGGAAATGTTACTGTGCCAGCTCAGCCATACAATCACCCCAGATGTATTGGCCAGCAAACTGACTGACTTATAGATCCTTCTGCCCACCTATGGCTAGACAAATTGCAGCAGCATGTCCCATGAAAGTTCACTGGCACTAAAGACACACAACATATTTAATTCCACGGCAACCGCATCAATTTCAACAGAGAGGGTGGAAGAAAACAACTTATATGAGGAGTTCCTCCTTTTACCTTGACTGAGCTCTGTCTGTGTTCCCTCCCCTCCTCTGTCTCCTACTTTCACTCTCTACAGGTACTGAGAGGAAATCTGTGGCCATCAACATTATCTCTCAATACCTGACATTATTTAATCTTGTGTTGTTACTGTTATTATTATCATGATTATCAGTCAATTGTAGTATTGGTAGTGACAGTAATTAGTAGCAATTACAGTGATCATTAACAGATAATTGTTAACAATTGGAGCTGTTAACTTCCTCCTGCATCTCTGCTCTGACTGTTCTTCTTGATAATCTCTCCCGCTAACCTTCTCTCTGTCTCAGTGTCTCTTTCCGTTTGCCTCCATCATTTGCTCTCTCAAACCGAGTTGTGGTTCTGCTCCAGATTTTTTCTTCCATTAAAGGGAGATGCTGGTGCTACTCACATATAGCAATTGGTTGATTTTTACGTTTCATGGAAGCCCTAATGATGTCAGATCCATGGACACGATCCTGGTGGCGAAGCTGCTTTGTCTCGTAAAACCACTCTCCAGTCAGGTACTTCAACTGGCCCCTATCACTCACTGTCATCTGAAGGTTCCTGATATATCACAGGGAAACATGGTTTATGCAAAGAATTATTACAAATTACGCAAAAGTGTGGCTTTATTCAAACCAGTGCTTCAAATGGTGCAACAGAACTCACCGAACACGCTTCTCCTCAGTCCTTTTCAGCTCAGAATCTCTTCTCAGTACATTGAGAATGGTTTCCTGCTCCTCCTCAGTAAGGAAACTCAGGTCAATCATGTTGATTCTTGCTCTCTGCATCCTCACCGATGACTTTCTGAAGACTGTATGTATCTATAGGCTTAACATGATCAACAGTTTCGAACTTTGTTCAAGAAGCTATTAGAAGATGAAGTCAGCAACCTATGCCAGAGGGGAGGAAAATCCCTCTTTCATTTGTAGCACTGAAGTTTTGCTGGTTTGGATATTTAATAGGGATAGTTCCTGCGGGTGGTGATTTCTGTCCTGTTCAAATCTGAAAGACAGCAATACAAGTTGAGAGCATATTCTTTGAGAAAGGGAAACATTTATATATCTTTCACAAATGTATTGACATTGTATTGGCAAAATTAAGATCTGATCTCAATTTTGCATTACACAAGCAAGAACCACACCATCAATGAGCTGCAATTAACACGTTTATTAAAACAGAAGAATGCTCAAAGCTTGATTGGAGAGCTACAATGCATTATGGTGAAGCTTAAAAGGCTCCCACGTAGGACTGGGGTACACTGAAACCCCAAAAACTTTAATTTATACGAGGAAAACATGTGCTGATGGAAGTTCCTTGAGGTTGGAGCATTTGAAGCTGTGTTAAACTTGAGAAGACGAGTGATCCCTAATTTGTATGAAGTGTTTCGAAATGCTGGTTGAGGCGGTAGTCTGTTCTTGGCATTGAAGTGCTCTTAAAAGTAAAGTTATCTGAAGACAGTGAATGAAATTGGTAGAGGGTCTGCCAAGCTGTCCAGTAGGTGTAAAGTTTCAGGGGTGCTGTCACTATTGTGCTTTGTGCGTGAATGATCAGGGATGCTAATGCAGGGATTACCGATGGAATGTCAATGCCGTATAGGAAGGAGTTGAAAGTTTGTCTGCGAAAGAAGCCAATTACTGAATTTCCGGAAGGACAAAGGGGATAGAGGCAGCAATTACATTTGAATGGCCCAAAATATGAGCAAAACAATGTATTCAGAAGTGCCATGTGAGGTGGCATGTGAACAGCATACTTGATAGAGCATTGGAGCAGCCATTCTTTTTCACTGCATCAAGACTGTCTGAATAGACGATGGATGATGCATTTAATGGGCCATTCATGGCCCCAAAGCACATCAATCAGCGTTGAACGCATTTTTTCTGAAGAGGACACAGTTTCTTTAAAGAGCTTTGAGGGAAATTCTACCCACCCCAGATAGCTCAATTTAAAGTCAATTTACGTGCGCATGTAAACAGGGTAGCTTGACTACACGAGCTGCATATGCGCTGACCTGGAAATAAAAGCGCCAGACCGAGTTGTTTACCACAGTTTGCCATAGAAACAAAAAAGGGGCATATTCCAGCCAGAAGAAGCTGGTTTGAGAGAGGGGTAAAGCAAGCCATTCTCCTCAAACTTACAGCCATCGTTGACAGAGCAGGGGGCCTACTTATGAATCGTTTTAATTATTTAGGTTATTGTTGTGAGCTTTCATTTCGCTATCCTTAAACTGACTGCTATTCCCAACAACACGCACCAAAGCCTGTGATCGAAAAGCACAGACTTTGAATACCGTTATGGCTCTGGACTTTTTTTCAATTTTCATTGTACACGTTGGATAAGGGGACAAGCCATTGCTTGGTGTAGCTTTGTTGCGTCGAACGCATTTTGTTGCACGGGACCATTCAGGTTTCATTCTCTCTCTCTCTCTATATATATAGAGGCTATATATAAATATATACTAAAACAGTGGTTCTCAACTGGTCTCCCCCTGCGGCCCACATTTTCCCATGGTCATTAATATGCAACCCAGTTAGGCTTATGAAGGACCCCAAGGACCCACGGGCCACTCCCCACAGAAAGGCCATCATTTTTAAAAGAATGGGCAATGGTTATGTGTCTTTTGGCATTTCATGGCATTGGAATTCAACAAACTCCTCCTAGGTATTTAACGTTAGAAATATGAAACTCCTGCTATAAGCAGACATGTTAGTGTAGATGAAAAGTTATCAAAATAATTTTTCTACTTCAAAACTTCCTTATATGAGCCAAATTCATGTAAAATTGCGTTTTTCAACAACAAACTCCTCCTAGGGGTTTTAAATCAGAATGTTGAAAGTCCTTCCATGGGTAGCTGTAATAGTGTAGATTAAAATGCATTGAAAGAATCTTCCTACATCAAAGGATGTGGCTGTGACAAAGCCTCAAACTTCCATCAGTGAGCCACATGCAAACGGGGACATCTTAAAGGCTGTGGCCGTGGCGACTCCTAATACTTCAGTGAGCCACTTGCAGATAGTGACACTTTGTCTTATTTAAGAAGACCCTTGCAAGTCCAAAAGCATTTATGATACACTGGCTC
The DNA here is from genome assembly GCA_903171835.1 of Mullus surmuletus. Lineage (NCBI taxonomy): Eukaryota > Metazoa > Chordata > Actinopteri > Syngnathiformes > Mullidae > Mullus > Mullus surmuletus. Next base: position 24,378 of record CAESWR010001560.1, on the reverse strand, counting down.
CCCCCAGTGGATGCTCCAGGTACTTTTCCTGCCTTTGGACTCACTGGACAGCGTTGTATGTCTTTTAGGCATGGATGGCTTATTCACAGATAAGCTATATGCAAGTCAAAATTTATTTTTAAGACACCGACTCCCCCAGTGGATGTACCACGTACTTCTTGTGTCTTTGGACTGACTGGAGAGAGTGAAGATATCTTTTAGGCATGGATTATACTTTTGTTTTTATCATGCATGGTATGAATGACAATAAACAAATCTGAATCTGAGAGATAAATCTAATTTACCATGGGCAGAGAGCAATGAAAGCTCCTCCACCTGGAAATTGTGTAAAGTGTCTGTGCTGCTATCATCCAGTTAGGACAGCGGCTGCTTATTGAGCAAGTGTGTCTTACTCAGAGCTCCTTATTTAATTTCGCCTGTCATCTAAACCAGTGGCCCCCAACCCTCGGGCCGCGTGCCGGTACCGGTCCGTGGATCAATTGGTACCGGGCTGCCCAAGAAATAATTAATCATTTCCGTTGTATTTATTATCTGAGTATGAACAATCTTTTATTTTGAAAAATGACCGGATTCTCTCGGTTACATCTCGGTCACTTTAGCGCCAAAAATTTAACCCACAAGCTAGCAAAATGAGTGATTTCTTTTCGAAGGGGAAAAGGCCCAGTGAAGAGACAGAAGAAGAGCCTACAACTTCCAAGAAAAAGAAAGTTTTTAACAGACAATACCAGGGGCCTCATGTACTAACAACTACGTGGATTTCACACTAAACACCAGCGTACGCAAGAATCCCTGAAAAAAAATGTAATCAACAAGTGCGTGCGCCAGGATCCGCGCACCTTTCCTTCATACATCCCACTCAGCGTGGAATTGGCCGGGGCCGCCCTCGTTACGCCCACCTATATGCAATTCTATCTAAACAGGGTACCTGCTGTCCACGTTCGCAAAAAAATGTGGAAGAAGAAGAAGTTGACGGCGTGTGAGCTGGAGGTGCTGGTCGGGGGGGTGGAGGAGAAACAAAGGGGTTTGTTCGGCAGCCTGTTGCGTCAGTATGAAAAAACAAGCAATGCGAGGAGAAGGTTTGCCAGAGAGTGAACGCGGTGGGTTCGGAACCAAATCAAAGTGGTGGGACGTCCAGCGGCCAGACAGGTGGGGGTCAGAGAGAGGAGCTCACACACGCCGCCCCCCACGCTGACTCCCAGAGCCTGGAGGGTAAGTGCGGGGTCCAATTCTTACTACAACACTCCCACATGCGTTGCCATAGATATAAATAGATAT